>VXBJ01005432.1:680684-711353 GCA_013400055.1 Nycticryphes semicollaris | reverse complement strand
TTCTGTGATTCTATACTGAACCCACTGCACCTCCTAAAACCGGTCTCCCACTGCAGGCATGGGCTACCAGCAACTGTGACAACTATAGCCCTAAGAGCAGCACAGGGTGACCACCAGAGCTGCCCGTGACCAGCACACACACCCCTTTACACACTGGACAACTATTTCCAGCCCAGCAGTGGCCCAAGACACAAGCAGCACCACAGCATTCGTGCACAGCGCAACGCAGCCCCCAAAACGGCAAAGAGCATTCGTCTTGGCGGCGTCTCCCCGTGGTCAGACCACAGGCACGGATGTTGTCACACAGTGGCTGGGTGCTGCAGGCCACATATGTCACCCTGCCGCTCCCCAGGTCTCAGCCCAGCAGGGACCCAAACCTCCTGCCCCAAATAAGGCTGAGAGAAAAGCGTGACAAGTCTGCACCATTCGCTGCAGCTTCTCCTTCCCATGTGGGTTCCTCCCACCAAACTTCTCCTTTCTGAGGAACTGAAGCTCCTCATTTTAGCTACTTCCCAAGACCCGATTCTGCCCCTCTTTAAGGTACCTCATCTACAGCAGACTGCCCACACTCCACTCACATCACAGCCGTGGGGACATACACTTCAGAAAAGGGCTTTTCCAATATTACATAAAAATCTGTTAAAGCTGCAACCCAAAGCACTGAAAAATCAAGGCAAAAACCCTGTGCATCCTCCTCTCTTGAGCCTTCCAGGGCATATACAAGGGAGTCACTTTCTCATCCCAGCTCATTTCTTCCTCTTCTCAGTGCTCAAGCTCTGGAGTGGAAGCTTGTGGGCTGCCTTTCCACAGGGCCAGGAGCTTGCTCTTCTACCAGCTACACCAGATACTCCAACAGTGTTTGCCACACCAAGGAGAGAGAGGCCAGTCTGGTTAAGTGCTAATTAGTCTGGGAGCTGGATCCTGTCCTGCCTCCACATCACTGTGCAGGGTTGGCCACCCCGAACCCACTCAGCACTGCCATGTCTCACTTCTGGGTGCCAGAGCCAAGAGCTAAGGTGTTATTTGCCAGGAAACCCAGCACCAGCCTTGTGTCAGTCTGAGTGCTCACAGAAGGGACCTGCCTGAGTAAGAGGGTGGGAGAAGCGCTACAGAACGTTACGCTGGGGGCAGAACTCGCTCCCTTTTGTCCCCCCCTTCACAACCTCTCACTCTCCACTTTTGCCAGGCCACCAGCAGACAGATATTGCCATGATCCACTCTGGCTATGGGAAGAGGTTTACGTACATTTTCTAAGCAGGTGCTGTCTTTATCCTTGTTGAGGTAATGCTGCTGCCAGAATCGCAGGAGGCTGTGGAAGTTGTTCAGGATGAAGCCCGGGTATTTTTCTGTATATTCCATCTGTTGCAAAGTGCGCAGATAAAACGGTAGCTTTTCTTTCCTTCGGGCCAGCATTAGGATAACTAAACTTGTGTTCAAACAACTGACGTTCTCCTAAAAGTCCAAGTGACACAGGAGGTCAGACAGCAAGGCGTTGGTTATACACATCTGTATAAAACCTGCTCGTGGTAAGCATGCAGGTAACATGTGTCAAGAAAGAAGGGACAGGGACAAGGGTGCCCTCAAGAGAAGGCAGGTTCCTCCCTGCTCCCAGCCCAGTTCATCACTACACACCATCAGCAAGAGAACTGCAAAGTTACTGTCAGCTCTTTACCTGTGTAAGTGTCTGTACGTGAATAATATTAATGAGACGGAAAAGAAAGGACATTCTCATGGACATCTGGGACATGTATGACAACAGGCGGCACTCTGACAGGACTTCTGCAACTGCAGCAAGAGCAAAAAGACAATCATCAGGTGCTTAAAGTTCAGACACGTTGATCCCAGCAAAATGGCACTACAGCTGGTGCTCTGGCTGTGGCAACAATCCTGCACGGGGGCATTTTTCTGTCTGAAACCCGAATTTACAAAGCCTGGACTTAAAATACCCATTATCACTACACCGAACACACCCACCAACCCCATTTCTTACTCTTTACCTTTAGCATCAGACTGATTCTCAAATCGGTCCAGGGACAGCGTAATGCAGCGAACAAGCATGTTTGAGTCAACCAACGAACTGTTGATCTGATTTAAAAATATCTGGAACTAAAGAGAAACACTTTTTAGCGTTACATTAAAAAACAATAACCCCCCCAAAAAAATCATCCTAGACAACCAGCCGTGGCTGAGGTCTGACAGAACAGCGTTTCATCCCCTTTTTCAGAAGGCCCTTCACCGACGCGCGGTTTCACAGACACGGATGATTTCCCCTCCTCTTCAGAAACCAGAGTTAGGTTCTGAACACCAAAATACTCAGGGGTCATTCCCTCTTTATTATCTCTGCCAAGAATAAGAGGAGAGCCACACTCCTGGGTCTGTCTCATCCAGTCCAAGCCAATACTGACACTGTACAAGCATCCCTACAGCAAGTACCTGAAAACCAGTATGGAACAGAAACACACCAAAGCCCTGGGACTGTTAAAATCTCTTTTGAAGCAGTGTCACTTCAGTGAGACCAAGACTTCCTCCACTATGTTTTTTTTTTGAAAGCAGGAGCTGAGACAGCATGGCTGCTGGCCTCTGTAGCTCCTCCAGCTCTGTGTTCTCCTGCACTTATTTTGGACAGCAGGGAAAGCTGGGGAGGAAGAGAGTCAGGCATTCATACAGAATGAAAAATAAAAGAGTTACAGCTCAGTAAATAGGAAGCACACACAATGTATAAAGACACAGACTCTAGAATATGCATGGTTCATTTACCAGAAAACAACCTGAAATTTATCATCTTTCTTTTAAATGCATCTCTGCTTCTATTCTCCAAGGTCTGCCAGACCTACCAGCAACCAGAGAGAAATTACAGTAACGTCAGCCAAGAGCACGAGGTCCCTCAGAACCTCCCCAGGAGCTGATGTTACAAACACAAACCGCACAAGAGCGTGACACCGCTTTGCACAGAGCGCTGCCCAACTCTTCATCTACACACACAACGAACTTTTGTAGGTCATTACATCTGCCACGACTTCTTAAAATGTCTCTAAGCTCAAATAACATCAAACATAAGGCACGTCACTGGCCCAGGTTGCCCAGAGAAGCTGTGGCTGCCCCAGCCCTGGAGGGTTTCAAAGCCAGGTTGGAGGGGGCTTGGAGCAACCTGCTCTTGGTGGGACTGGATGATCTTTAAGGTCCCTTCAAACCCAAACCATTCTATGATTCTAAGTCTTTTTGCAGTATGAAATATTAATGAATATTTCAAGTCATCTCCATGAAGAAACCTCCGCCCCAGGCGAAAGAATTTTTACTCTCAGCTTCAGCAGTGACTTCACAGGAAACACTCTACCATCTTTGAGCCCTGACCCGATCACGTAAGAGGGCAGCCTTTTGCGAGCAATCTCAGCGCTTCCTGACTCAGAACAGCTGGCAGAGCTTCTGGAAAGACAAGTGGCTGCAGCAACAAACACGCTTGTGATCTGGCAGCTCCATGTTCACTCTGCTCCAAGCTCAACGATCCCACCAAAACCAGGCAATGAACCTGAGTTTTGGCGCTACCTTTGGTTCGAAGGGCACAAAATTTTAACCCACTGGGGGCAGCTTTTACAACTACTTACCTTCTCATCGGTGTTGATGTACTTGTTGAACCTCTTGAAGGCATCAATGTTAAATTTCATCAGTTCTCCCAGAAGGTCAAAGTAACTCTGGAGCACATCTCGTGATTTGCACTCGCTGTCAACGATGCAGTAGAGAATGTGCTGGCACGGGAGGAACACATGGTTATTGCCACAGTTTAGGCCAAACCAGCAGGTCGGCACAGACTCTGATTTAATGACTATTCAAACATTTATCTGCAGCTTTAGTTCTTTGCTGACAGAACAATTTCAGACTTGTGTTACATTAACTCCCCAGAGACACAGGTTACAGAAGTGGCCACCCCACACTGGCTGCCACAAGCAGAACCCTCAAATACTTTTCCTAAGTTGCCCTATTCCCGATGAATATTTAACACTACGTTTTTACCCCCTTTTGAATGAATTACAAATTAATCCTTCTTGGTTGCTACACTACAGAGGAAGCTCAGCATGTACTTCATTACCTCCAGGAGTCCTCTCTTCAGCAAGAACATCTGGTCTGCATAGGAGGTGGTGCCTCGCAGGAAACTTTCAACTGCCCTCGCTTGCCAAAACCTGAGAAATAGAAGAAATGAGGTTTTAATTTTGGAGCAAGGGGAGTATTTTATCTCAACTACAGTATAATCAAATTTCCTTCTGAAGCTGGACTTGGAGCTCTTGATCCTGTTGAAGAATCGCAGCCTGTAATGGGTAGGAGGCTGGACACAAGCTTTGGCATCTCCCTCACCCACACTGCCCTTGGAGCCACATCTTTTCACACCTTATCATTTTCAAGCATTTTCAGCTGCTGTAAGCTGTATAAAATCACACTGACTTCCCAGTCAAGTCAAACCAGCACGTTCCAGTGCAAAGCAAACCCACCTGAAGGAGGATTCAGCTGGTTCCTTCTTCATGACCTGAAGCAGCCTGGTCAACAAGCCTCTTTTCCCATCACAGACAAGACTCCTAAGGCACAAGAGGAAATTACAGCATGAGTGGAAGGGCTGGCAAGTGCTGTGCCTCGTAGAACACTGAATCCAATCTCTCCTCCAGAGGTTTTAATGATCAAAATCCTGGTATTAAATGTACAGGAAGACTTCTCCTCACTGCCTTTGGTAAACATCTGCAGTACCTGCAACATGACTTCCAAAGAAATCCTAAAGAGAAATTATTCCTTTCCTCTCACAATTTTAGCAATTTCAGAAATACCAATTCACAGCTTGTAGGAATTAAGAGATTAGAAAAAAACCCAACAAAACATGTATGAAATTTGTCTTAAGGAATGAAAGAAAACCACACCTTTTTTTCTGCTCAACACAAGCAAAGGGAGCTCTAAATTCCATTTAGGAGGCAGAGCAGTACAGAAATCTAGATGCTGCACGGTAGCCTTCTTCTGTATGTACTAGTCAAAGCAGCGAGGCTGCAGAATTGCAATCCTACTTGTATTAAATAGCACCTTCAGCAGAGTATTTACCTACAGGAAGCCTGTGCAGAAGCAAAGCCTTGAGGCTCCTCAAAAATCAAGAAAAGTAACATGGAACCAAAACACTGAGGGTGGAAAAGAAACCAGTTTTAGGTCAGGGAGTGAGCAATGCTGCCTGCCTGGCTCTACAGACCTTTGCTGGGCACTCAGTAGCCACTGACAAAGCCCTTGTGGGAAGTGGATTTCTCGCAGCACAAGAGCCTGTTTTACTGACACTTGAGAGAGATGGAAACTTTGCAGGTTGGAAAAAGCTGTGTACACCCTTAGAATCACAGAATCATAGAGTTGTCTAGGTTGGAAGGGAACTTTAAGATCATCTAGTCCAACCATCAACCTAACTCTGATTAAAAAAACCCTATCACTATGTCCCTCAGCACTAGGTCAACCCATCTTTTGAATCCCTCCAGGGATGGTGCCTCAGTCCCTTCCCTGGGCAGCCCATTCCAAGGCTTCAGAACCCTTTCAGTGCAAAAATTGTTCCCAATATTCAATCTGAACCTCCCCTGGTGCAACTTGAGGCTGTTTCCTCTTGTCCCATCACCTGTGACTTGGGAGAAGAGATCGAACACTCCCTGGCTCGAACACCCTCCTTTCAGGGAGTTGGAGAGAGCCAGAGGGTCTCCCCTCAGCCTCCTTCTCTCCAGGCTGAACACCCCCAGCTCCCTCAGCTGCTCCTCACAAGACTTGTGCTCCAGCCCCCTCACCAGCTCCGTTGCCCTTCTCTGGACCAGCTCCAGCCCCTCAATGGCTTTCTTGTCCTGAGGGGCTCAAAACTGGACATAGCACTCGAGGTTCAGCTTCATCACTGTACAGGGGGACGATCACCTCCCAAGTCCTACTCCCCACGCTGTTCCTGATACAAGCCAGGATGCTGTTGGCCTTCTTGGTCATCTGGGCACACTGCTGGCTCATGTCTTGATCCGATTCCTTTCACTGTGCTCCTAACAGGGGGAATTTTCGCCCCTAAACACCTTTTTGAACAAAACCAGGAAGGTGCCTGTGATAGAAGGAAGGGATCCGAGTAACACAGACACCATTTCTTCCCAATTAGGCACCGTATTACCATAACAATTATAATTTAGAAATAATCTTGGAGAATTCCCTTTTGAAGTGAGGTAAACCTGCTCTGTGCAGACAGAGTCCCTTCTGACACTCTGAGAGCATTCCAAGAGTTCAATTCTACAAACAATGTAGAGGAGGAGGTTTGTACATCAGGAGGTTTGTACATCAGAACCGTGTATTAAGCAGCTTATTAAATCAAAACAGTCGATCTAAGAGATATTTAAAGATAATACTAGAGATTCTTTAAGTGGTTTACCACGTTGATCTAATAGAGCTTATTCTAGTTATTGGCTGCTCTCAAAATGAAGACCCTGAGCAGACACACTTAGATGTGTTTATGCAGATGCAAATGTACATTATGTGTGCACAAACTGCTCCTGAGTCTCAAAACTAAGATTTATTAGTAATAGTAATTATTAGAGGGACCCCAGTTTACTCTCCAGGTCTGCAATGCCTTTAGTGAGAACGGCCAGACAAACAGGCACTCCCAGCACATTGTTATTAAGTCCAGGTTGGTTAACAAAAAACCCCATTTTTGGTTCCTTTTGTTTTTCAAGTGCCTTACTCCGAGTACAAAGCACACTGTAGATTTGCTAACGACCGTGACCCATCATACAAACCTAAACAATCCCCCGCTGAAACACAGTCACTGAAATTAAAGTGAGGTGCACAGAAGGACAGGTGACATCAAACCTCCACTAGAAGTGCTTGCTAAAGGCTAGAAGCTGCTGAACTCAAACCCGCTGTCCCTACTCACCTGTCTGTGTTGACAACTGCATCGACTTCAGGGATGTTGGCTTTATGGGAGATCGCACTCAGCTCATTAAGTTCTTGGCTATTCAAAAGGAGATACTTGTTCCTAAAGCAAGACAGTTGGGAAATGGGGGAGAAAAAAAAATGATGAATTCAAAAGGGAGGTGAACATTCAATTTTCTGAAGAGTAAAGCTATTAGGAGCAGGCAACCAGCTTTCACCTCTCTGGCTCTTTACAGCTATTCACGTTCCCCTCCACCACAGCAACTCCTAAACTGGGCCAACTACCTGCTGGTTTATATACCTCCTCCAAAATTCACCAAATTCAAATTTCAACACTGACCAGCTTCAAGACATGGGCTCTTTGCTGACCTGTTCAGGATCTCATGGTTTGTTTTGTGCATATTTGCTTCCAGATGGCACTCGCTTCTGAACAGCTCAGCAACACTTGCTGCATTTCAGCAGACTTTAAAGCAAGTTTTTCCACAGCTTCCTACAGCCTTTCTCTGCCATATAGTGACTGTGCTCCTTGTTAGTAACAGAGAAACGGCAAAAAGTGCCCAATCACAGAATGATAGAATCTCAGGGATTGGAAGGGACCTTGAAAGATCACCCAGTCCCATCCCCCTGCTGGAGCAGGAACACCCAGAGCAGGTCACACAGGAACGTGTCCAGGTGGGGTTTGAATGTCTCCAGAGAAGGAGACTCCACAACCTCTCTGGGCAGCTCCTTCCAGTGTTCCCTCACCCTCACTAGGAAGAAGTTTTTTCTCACATTTAAGTGGTGCCTCCTCTGTTCCAGCTTGTACCCATTGCCCCTTGTCCTATCATTGCCTGTCACTGAGAAGAGCCTGGCTCCATCCTCCTGACACTCACCCTTTCCATATTTATAAACATTCATGAGGTCACCCCTCAGTCTCCTCTTCTCCAAGCTAAAGAGACCCAGCTCCCTCAGCCTGTGTTTAGTCTGGGAATATTTAAAAACATCATGAAATGTAGAAAATAAACCTGGAATGGACGTAAAGCCACAGAATTTCCATTAAATGCTTTGCACAAATTTATCTATAAAATAAATTCAATGCAGACCAAGTCTGACAAAGCACAAATGCAGTCCAGAGGCTCCCTTTGACAGACTCCCTGCCCTGTGGCAGTGGGCTCCCTGTCGCTCAGAATGGGACAGCAAAGATATAGTCACAGCAAACCTGTGGGGACATGGCATGCTGGGGGGAAGGGTGCAAAGACAACCCAGCCATCAAAAACACAGCAACTACACAGAGGATAAATTTTTAGTGCAGAAAGGTGATGGGGATGCTGTCTTGCTTCAAACTCTGTCTCCCGGATTAGTGCCGGTTGCGTGAAGCTGCTTTTGATCTGGATCAACAGGTTTCTGTAAGGAACATACAGCCTCTCTCCATGCAGTCGACAGCTCTGCAAGTTTGGTTTATACAGAGTTTTACCAAAGCTAATATTAGTACGTATGGACTTGCTCTCATCCTGTCCTCGGCTAACTCAGCTTATCTGTGATTTCATAGAAAGTTCATGGAACTATTTATTTAAAAGCCCTAACCAGATTCCACACATTCCATTTGGTCAAATGTGGCAGCTGAAAGCTGGTTTCTGTTTAAAGAAGCCTGAGATCTTTGCAGTAAACGACTTAAGTAGGAACAGCATCTAAAGAGACTTTATTGGAAAACCTGGAGTGACTTCTGGGCAAACAGCATCTTTCATGGAGGATTTACAAAAGGTCAGCCTCTCCCGTAGCTTTACAACACATCCAGCAGCTGCCCATTCTTACAACTAATCCTTCCCAATGAAAAAAAATCTGGATTTCAGGATATTTATCTAACAATATTACACAAAAACATCACCCCAGCTATAGCTAAGACCAGCAAAGCAAGAAGTGAAGCCACATTTATATTTAGTGCAATACGCCTCAAATGCAGGTGTTTGTAAAGAACAGAAAACCATCCTGCAGGGCTGAACTAGAGCAACAGGACATTTGAGAGAATGCAGGATGGCATTATGCAAGTCAGAACAGAGCAACAAGTACCTCTGTACCAGCACAGGAGGTGTGATTCTTGAGTAAAAGAAATAAAAAAAAATAAAATAAAAATCTGTACCACCCCTCAACTGCTCCGGCAGAGCCAAGCTTCAAAGTCTGACCTTTGATGGAAAACAGCAGCTTTCTGCCCATTTCCAACCCAGGTTGCCAATGGCTAGCTGACAGATCATTGTTCCCCATCCAGTTTAATCAGGTCTTCTCCATTGCTGGCACGTTGACAGCAATCGTGTCTTCCCAGCCTTTGTGCAAAGGCAAAAAGAGTATCGATTGACCCACCCAGAGCTACGCTGTCTTTCACCCTGATCTTCCAACGGCCTTTCTGTCACGCTTGTTCCACTCCAAATTACACCTGGGCAGCTCCCTGCAGGGTCCACGCTCAGGGAGGCGACAGATCAACGGCATCATGGAAAGCCACCTCCTTATTTCTTCAGCCAGAAAAGTGTTGACTCATCACATAAACGTTTCGGTTCGTTTCAACATGAAGCAAAACGGGCTATTTTTAATCATCAACAGACATCCTAAGACATGCCCAGGGCAGAGCACGTCTGTAGCCTTTTCACAGCAGGAGCTGAAAGGCACGGGAACATCTGAATGGAGTTTTAAGGACAGCACAATGTTCCAGTCACACACAGCCTGCACCGTACCCGGGGCACTCGCCCAAATGGCCACTGGGCAAACACTACCGCGAGCCACAAGCTCCCACAGCTTTTCATACTCACTCATGGTGATCACTAAAACTCTGGAGAAGCCGCAAGAACTGTATCTTTAAAGTAATGTCCTAAAAAGAGAAAAGAAAGGTGACGGAAATTCGCTTTAGTGTTTTTGGGTATCATCAGTTACCAAGCGGAGACAAAACAGCTGAATGGAAAACCCATCTGAATCAAAGCCCTTTGGCCAGCAGAGCCCGTGACTTGCACTAATGGGGAAAGCTGCACTTTGCAGGCTGCCCAAAATGGAACAGAACTGGAGACTGCCTCCAAGCCTACGCGTGGAACAGTTAATACTTCCCTCTCATCACGAAGTGATATTGATTGATCTGGAGCATCGAGGTTTGAGGAAAAAAAACAACCCACCCAAACCAACAAAACCCACCCAAACCAAACCCACAAAAAACCCACTCCCCCTAAAACCACCTGACACTAATCTGTTTTTTGTTCTGTGCCTCTCCTTCCTAGACCCAGTAGCTCTCATTTCCTTAAGCTTTGGTCATCTTCTACCTTTGGCTTTCAAGGAGCACAGAATTTACCCACCTTCCCAGTTCCCAGAGAGGGAAGAGGCTAAATTGCCAGCACGAGGCAGAGACTTAAGTGGAAACAGTAATTCACAAAACCCCAAATGCCACCACATCTCGACTAATTTATCGTATGTACACCCAGTTACTCTGTGCAACTCCTCAGAATTATAGGATAAGATAAAAATCCAACGCAGAACTTAAAGTTACTCACTGGGCTACAATCACAATTTTGATTGTGTCCGTGCAGAACCAGGACTGACGCCGAGTGCTTTCTCCAGATCAGTTTGTCGAACAAGTTATTGAGGCCAGGAATCAGTTTGAACTCTGCTATCATTTTATGAACCTGGAAAACAAAGAAAAGTGCATACTCATCTGCTGCAGCCTCAAATATGGATTACAAGGTAGTCTGGTAAACAGATGGGCACGATTACGTCACCTTCGGAGAACAAAGAGTGAACTCTTATCTAACAGTATGTGTTTGTGTTTACACACACACTAACCATGGGATTTCATTAGTGTAGCTTCCATTTGGTGAACCAGGTTACGAAACAAAGATTTTGAGGAGAAAGCTGTTAGCTTTTGGTTAACCACTGTGCCTCTGGAAGCAGCTTTGGACATTGGAAGATCCCCTACAGCACGTTGGAAATATTTCTGTACCTAATTTCTATGTATCACAAAATTAAGCTGTGAATATCCTGCTGCCAGTTATCCCACCGAGTGCCCTTTGCCTTTAAACTTCACACAGCTCAAGCTGAGATAGTCCTCAAAAGTCAAATAAACTACGGATACTGCTTTTGTTCAAGAGATGAAGGCAGGAGTTCTCAGCACAGCAGAGTCCAGCAGTAACACAACCACACTGCAGTTCAAGCGCCGCTCCTTCAGGTTAAGAGGAAGCTGAACTTTTTTCAGTGGTGCCCAGGGACAGGACAAGAGGGAACGGGCACAAACTGGAACACAAGAAGTTCCATCTAAACATGAGGAGAAAGTTCTTCACCTTGAGGGTGGCAGAGCCCTGGCAGAGGCTGCCCAGAGAGGTGGTGGAGTCTCCATCTCTGGAGACATCCAAACCCTGCCTGGACACATTCCTGTGGGACCTGCTCTGGGTGGACCTGCTGTGGCAGGGGGTTGAACTGGATGATCCCCAGAGGTCCCTTCCTTCCAACCCCACAGCATTCTGTGATTCTGTGAAGAAAATGCTGAATTACTGAGGTTTATTTATCAGTCTGTCCACCGAGCTGGGATGTGGTACATTGTGATGTGTTTAAAACAGGCTATAGTGTTACTCATGTAAAAAAGCTAATAGTTTTGGTGTGAACAGCGGGTAAATACCTTCAGTTCAAGTTGTGACACTTTTCATGTGAGGAATGTGGAAGTCAAGGAATAGAAGTACAAATCAGGATGGACCCTCATCAGCTGCAGGCCCATGACAAGCAACATCCCTTGAGACGCAGTGCAAATGAAAGCCAGGCATGAGTGGGAAAGCCCAACATGCTGTAAAAATTAAATGCTCAAAGCAGTAATGGACATATTGCTTCAAAACAAGTTACCTAAACAATAACCTAGGCCTTCCTTGAGATGCAAAATTATAACAAGCAGTATCTGAATAAAGCAAAAATATTTGAAGCCGATGCTATTTTACAGTTTTTCATTCTTATCCTCGTTTGCTGTATCGCTGATGGCCTTTTGTACTCCTCTGGGAGCCATCAACTTTCCCATCTAACTCTCCCACTATATTCCCCCTGCTGGGGCATCTCCGAGTACCACAGCCAAGGAAGCGCACAGCTCCATCCCACCTCACAACAGATCACAAAGCACAGAGTCCTTTGGTGCTTCCTCACTTCACAGTGCTCTTGGAAACTCTGATCTAGTCAGTGTGGAACACACACAACATGCTGAAACCAAGTGTGCTGGGCTGTGCAGGGGAAGAGAGTGGCCAGCAGGACAAGGGAGGNTTTGTGGTGAAGGTGGCAGAGCCCTGGCAGAGGCTGCCCAGGGAGGGTGTGGAGTCCCCTTCTCTGGAGACCTTCAAGCCCCTCCTGGATGCAGTCCTGAGTGATGTGCTCTGGGCAACCCTGCTTTAGCAGGGGAGTGGGACTGGGTGAGCTCTAGAGGTTCCTTCCAACTCTGACAACTCCCTCATTCCATGATTCCATGAGCTGCTGCGAGAGCCCTGGTCCCTCACTAAAGGAAAAGCTCTCTATGGCTCATTGCTTTAACTCATGAATCTGCTCCTTTCCACACAAATGACTCATCCCTATTTTCAAATGTGTTTAGTTTGTTTAACTCTCAGTTCTCACCTGACAGACATGACAAAGCTCCTGAGTCACAGTCCTTGCCTTTGGATCACGCTCTCTCCCATACCCCAACCGCACTACAAGTCCTCAGCCCCCATGGGATGCCAAGACACCCCCTGCTCTATATTCATCCTTCAAACTCCTTTGATTTTTTTTCCTGTTGCTGCCCAGCTTCACATGAATTGCTCTATAGCTTTCTCACTACTGAAACTATTACGAGCTTCTGCTCGTGCAGTTTGGCTCCCCATGGCAGCAGCAAGTAAATCACTCGATTGCCTTTCACCACAACACAGACATGGGAGATGGCCTAGAAAAATACATGAAGAGGATTAGCTTAGGGTGTGACCGTCCTGAGAAGGAAGCAAAGGCAGAGATCTGCAGTGAAACACCTCTTATCCCCAAGGGTGTGATCGTCCCCAAGGTGGCAGCAGGTAGGAGCCGAGTGACTACCAGCACAGTTGGTAATTTTTACAAGTTACCCAGTAGTTGAGTTTAAAACCAAGGATTTAGAGCAGGCATTCAGCACGAGTGTATTATTTCTGAGATCACTAGGAAGCTGCATCAGGCTTCCAGCAAACACCAGACCACTACACGATGATTATCATACCGGACTGATGCAGGTTTGTGGCACCCTTTAGAAATTCTATGCAAAATGATTCCCATATAAAACCAGTAAGACCTTCGGCTGCTCAGAACTGGCTGAAGGAGAGAAGCCAGAGAGTTGTGGTCAATGGGACGGAGCCTAGTTGGAGGCCTGTATCTAGTGGAGTCCCTCAGGGATCGGTACTGGGCCCAGTATTATTCAATATATTCATCAAGGACTTGGATGAGGAAATAGAGTACACTGTCAGCCAGTTTGCTGATGACACCAAACTGGGAGGAGTGGCTGACACACCAGAAGGCCGTGCTGCCATCCAGAGAGACCTGGACAGGCTGGAGAGTTGGGTGGGGAGAAATTTAATGAACTATAACAAGGNTGAAGGGAGTGGAGCATCTCCCAGAGGAGGAAAGGCTGAGGGAGCTGGGTCTCTTTAGCTTGGAGAAGAGGAGATTGAAGGGTGACCTCATGAATGTTTATAAATATGGAAAGGGTGAGTGTCAGGAGGATGGAGCCAGGCTCTTCTCAGTGACAGGCAATGATAGGACAAGGGGCAATGGGTACAAGCTGGAACAGAGGAGGCACCACTTGAGTATGAGGAAAAACTTCTTCACAGTGAGGGTGAGGGAACACTGGAACGTTCTGCCCAGAGAGGTTGTGGAGTCTCCTTCTCTGGAGACATTCCAAACCCACCTGGACACGTTCCTGTGTGACCTGCTCTGGGTGTTCCTGCTCCAGCAGGGACTGGATGATCTCTCAAGGTCCCTTCCAATCCCTGTTATCTGTGATTCTGTGAAAACAGTGTTTGGGAATGAAGTAACTCAAATCTTTCAAGGATCTAATTCCAGTCCAGGAGAAGGCAACTGCATCCCAACTTTATCCTGGTCCAATTGTGTCTTGGGCTTTTTTTGTTGTTATTTTACGCCCAATAGAAACAGCACTTCTAAAAGGAATGACAACAGGATTATCAGCTGCTTATGGCAGTGGCTGTGGTTTCTACAAAAATTGCTAGTTTCCGCTGGTTACTATTGTACAGAATCTTTTTCTTCTTCATGCTGAGTATGCATCTATGCATTTGTAGGTTCTGAGTGAACAGGTTGGTTATGTTGAGGTCTGTACTACAAATGCTCTTCTGTTTTAAATTCAGATTAAGAGACAGCCTGTGGCAAGTGTCTCTGACTCCTATACTGCGGGAGGTTACTTAGCAAAGCACAAAATACTCCAAGCTAAATGTGCTCAAGCAACAGCCCCCACCAAACACAGCTACTCTTGCCTAATACAACAACTCTCCAACAACTCAATCTGAGCCCTCCTCCCACTCTCTAGGGCATCCAATTGCCCCCGTGATTCCAGGCTGCTCTGCTGAGCTGAGCAGAATGCCTACGATGGAAACCTCTCCGAACTAAACCAACCTATTGCTTTTCTTTTCCCTTTGACCCGTTTAAAATCAAACTCGCAGCCAAGATGCAGCGACTGGTTTTCCACAAGCCTACGTGAGGCAGGGAACACATTCTTTTTCATTTTGAAAGCAAGACATGCAAAAGGAAGAGATGAGTGGGATTTCCAGGCAGCCCCTGGTGCAGACAGCGCTGAAGTGCATCCTCCCAGCTGGGACTCTAACACCACACTCACTCAGTCAAGACGGGGGGAATCTCCTGCAAAGATCACCCACATTCAAAAATCACCCCAGAGGATTTCTGAAAGGAACCAAAGAAGGGGGAGACCTGAAGGGGCTCCATCCATGTAGGTCAAAAGTGCACCAGGAGGGGGAAGAAGGCCTGGCTGCAGCATCCAGATGTTTTCTGGCACACACGGAGAAGATGTTTCACCCAGGAGGGATGTTCCTACGTCCCACTGGAGCAGCAGCTCAGTGGAGACTGACCACCATCCCCACAGGGCTCAGCACTTGTGACAAGCCCTGCCCAAGGGCTCATCCTGGTGCTGGGCAATGAAACACTTCCCTGTTTGTTTGCACAAGGCTGCAACGATGGGATTTGCCCAGCTTTACGCCTTGAGCTTTGCCCCTCACATTTCTGCGTCAATGACCTAATTAACAAGAGCTGAGGTTTAAAGAGACATCAACTTCTGCCTGAAGGACAAACACCCACCTGATTCCTCTGTCTCCCCATGAGCAGCACACAGAGAACATACAGCACCTCCAGCTTATACATGATCTCGTGCATGATCTTCATGGACTGGGGAAGCTGGGTTCGTGTCGAGGTGTTGGCCAAGCCGCTTTCATCCGAAGACTCTGAAGAAGATGGCAAAGATGTGAGCAGCTCCGACAGGAAAGGGTTTATTACAGTTACTACTTTTACACTGAAACACTGCAGATATAAGACCAGCACACCTCTGCTTGAACCTTCCTCTCAACTGAAAATAGCGGCCTACAACAAATAACCCATTTAAATGAAATGCTACAGAAGAAGAAACAAACAGCTAGAACTTTAGAGGAGATAAAACTGGATTTTAAAAAAAATACATATATAATTTTTCTGTAATAAGCTAAATGGCATCAGTCACCTAAACCAAACAGAATCACCTATATGAATTAACAGACTACTGCATCAGAAAGGACAAGGCAGAAAGGGTAATAAAAGTAGGGATGAGATTATCAGAAGCATTTACTATCAGTCTACTTCAATTTCACACCTCAGTACCAGTACACTCAGACCACACTAAATATTAATTTTCATAGCCCTATCTAGAATTATATTGCTGAAGGCAGAAGGATGTAACACACCACAATTGCAAGTGGAAAACACGAAAGACATCAAAAGTGACAAAGTAAATAAAGACACAGGGACACTCGTAGGTTGCAGTTCAAAAAGGAGTTAGTTGTGTATTGTGTAAAGAGCTAAGTGGTGAATTGCCCTGCCACAGGACAGCCTGAACACCTTGGAGCCCACGTGAAGAAGCAGTAATGGAGGCAAACGCCCAAAGAAAGGGAGCCATCAAAGGCACCACCTCTGACTCAGAAGTCCCAAAGCCACACACCACCGAGAGCCGGAGCAGGTTTGCTTGTAACTCATGTGGGTCAAGAGCTGAGACTGGGCAGCAGCACAATTGCCTTTTGAGTTCTGTTTCAAAGGACCAAGTGTTCACCAGTTTCCACCAACCTTGGTGCTTATGAAGGTACGTGCAAGATGCTGTGGGAGCACTCCCATACTACCTTTTTTGGTGTATTTTCAGAAGTCTTAATTATTGATTGCTACAAAACTAACGAAGCCAGGTAAGGAAGACAGTTTTCTCAAGAAGCACAGAAGCAAAGATTTAGATATCAGCAGTTTGGGATAATACTCATTCCATTAGTGAGTGGTTTTGAGTTATACAAGACAAACGCTGCGGTATTGTAACAGTGAAGGGTGAAGAAATAAACCAGGTGCTTGCTTTAGAGTATTTTCCTTGGGTTCTATTAACACTTCCATACACTTACCTAGAGCAATTGTCTGTTTTTTTTTCCCCCCAATTATCTTACTTCATTTTGCTGGAACTACCTTTCCTTTTTAAAGAAAGGACTGCTTGCTTGGTATGAAGTATTTGGACCTAAAGCTATCAGCCTAATTTTAGAGCAAAACGCTGGTCAAGTCACGTACCTCAGATGGTTGTATTTTTGCCACTCCAGGGGAGATTGATTGTGAGGATGTACAGCATTATCTAGGTGTGCAAAGGGCACAGCTTGCCTTAGGACATTCCCTTTTGCTAACTATAGTGTGTGAAAAAAATGACTGCTACTTGAGAACAAAATAGGAGTTGGACCTAAACACTGTTGTATCAGGCTTTCATGCAAGACAAGGGGAATTAATACTGATTCAAGGAAAAGCTACACATGGCAAAAACTGAAAAAGGTTAAAATATGCATCAGGTAATGGTGGTTAGAGGAACACAAGCCAGGTACCTGTACTGCTCTGCTCTGCCTCTTCATTGGCCACTCTCATCAGCGCATCAAGTACCAGTGCGTTGTCCAGCCAGGTGTACCATTCCTCCAGCTCCTGGAGGAAGCTGGAAGTACCCGTTGTTTCAGACACCTTCCGTGTTGCCAGTTTGCACAATCGCTCAATGAAGCCTGGGATATTCAAAAGTGTAGCTGGAAAAGAAAAATAATTTTAGTGTGGTTTAAGATCACCAACACAACAGTCATAACATCCCCTATACCAAAAGGTACCAAAACATCTACTTTAGTAATATAGAAGAGTACACGGAAAGAAATTCCATCTGGTTATATAGATCCAGATGGGAAAAGTCAGCACACTCTCCTGGTAAGGACTGGAAGAAGGTGTACACATCTTAGGCATAATTCAGTGTTAAACAGGCTTGTGTTGGACTTACATTGGAAAAAAATTAGTTCTACTCTATTCTAACCAATTCCTTTTGCTGGCACTGCTGTTTTCCAGTCCACAGCCAGTCAGTATCAAGGAACTGATCTGCCTGAGAATTAAGGTGGCAGAAATAAAGCAGCAGCCCTTGGGAAGGGCAGTTCCACCACCCTCATCATCCTCTCTGCGAAGCCACCTCCTTAACGTTTCCCCCGGGGGTGTTTGTCTCATCGCAAACCGAACCAGCTCAGTTCAGTAGCTGGGCGGAAAGCTGGTAGCTGTTTAAGTACTAGTTTCCTGAATTAGTTCCTTGCAGAGCAAACCAGTTGGGAACACATGACAGCAGCCCCAAGTCAGAAGATTTTAATCATTCTGGAACTCCACCCTCCAGAAACAGCAGTTCAAGGACAGAAGTCACTGGGCAGCTTGGACAGGTGATAGGAGCAGCATTTATCCTAAAGTTTTCACAGAATATAATTACAGGGCCTGTTTATCATACATATCTGTGGGTAAGTACTCAATGTGCTGCACACTAGCAGATTCAAGTAGAAAAGGAAAAACAATTCGGCCATGAAGACTGTGTGAGAGAGTTGGGAGATGCTGCCCTTCGGTACCATCTCTGAAAGATTAAGCTCCCTGATAAAATTTTAAAAATAGAACACGCTTTGCAGTCTTAGATATAGTCTATAATTGTGCAAACAAAAAGTGCTTAGTTAAACATTTGCTTGGCTAAGTCCAGCTCTGCAGGATCCAAGCTTATTCAGTTCAACTAAGTTAAATTAAACTTTGTACCCACACCTACACATCCTTGTCCGCTGCTCTTTACACACTCTGGTGATCCCAGGGCAGAAGACAACACACCCCCTTTTAAAGTTCCTCAGCTCCTGCCCACTAGATTACGCCACACGTCTCCCACTGGATGCTGTGGAGGTGGCAGGGGTTACAAAAGGAGCTTTGCTGTTTGTGGCTAACACAAAATGTTAGAAGAGGAAAAAACCAACCCCCCAAACTCCCTTATTGCACTTCCCAAAACTGTCTGGCATCGGCCAATGTAAACATCTGCTTCAGAAGCACAAAAGCTTCTCAGCAGAGCAAAAGCTGAAAACAGAAGATTTTACATTTGAGAGTACTTTAATTTAAATCCCTTAAATTCATACTCATCCTTCTAGACAAGACTTCTGTATCTGAGAAGTATACTCAGTAAAACAAGGAAACCTGCACCATGCCCAAAATTAAAAGTTGAGCTCAGACCCACAGATTTCCAAGGCTGGCGTGGGTAAGGATGGTCAACATCATTAATATTAAACATATTTTCTTTATGATGAAGACAGACATCCTGCCCAGGACAGTATCAGGTAAAATTAGAGAAAGAACTGCTCTACAGCAACCACGCTGCATGCGGCTTTAGTTCAGGAATTCCTATTTTTAGGACACAGAATTACTGAGAGCTGCTAAAGGCAAGGCTGTGGAAGTGAGTAAGGGATAGAGAGCAAACCCAATTATTTTAAGGCACTCAGTTCATCAGAGAGGACTGGAGTAACAGAAATCGATGCATCTAATTACCAACACCACATGAAACCAAAAAGTAAGTTTCATTAACAGGAAAGATTGTTTACAGGAAACTGTTCGAGGAAAAGTGAATGAAGAAAAATGCTCTATAAAACACAGAATGCTTAAGAGTATCCTCTAGAAACATACACTGCAGATGTGACCTTGAGAAGAGGAAAAAAATTACACAATGTTGAGATTCTTTTGCGTTTGCTCACATTGTAACAATTACCTTGATTAATTTCTGCTCGAGAAGGACCCAAGTTTTTTTTCTGCTGGGCATTTTTGGCAAGAAGCGTGTGCTTGTCATCACTCCCTGTGTCAAGTTCAGAAATGGTGACAGCCAGGATCCTGCAGAAGTTGGCGAGCTGCTGCTGGTCAAAACTGGACACAAGGCTTGCCAGATTGGGAATATCATCCAGTTGTATCATTTCCTGAGGAAGGAACATCAACTGAGTAAATTGCACATGATATTCAATAACAGAAGACAGACACAGGCCGAAGGCTTCAGCTACAGCTCTTCCCTGGCAAGATCTGTACATTATTTCCATGTTAGTAAAAGAGAAGCAAACAGGCAGTGAAAGGTGAAAAGCCTGAAGATATCCTGTCACTTAAAACTAGTCTCACATGTTTATCAGCTCCAAAAGCATAGATCTCCATCGTGTAAAAACTAGGTATTTAAATCAAATTTTGAGGGCTTTAAAAAAATAATTAAAAAAAAAAAAATCAAATTTAACAGACAAATTCCATTTAGGTATTACAAAGCTTCAGTTCATTTTTCCACTTATCTCTGTATTCTCTTTGAAGGCTCACACAGCAGAACTGAGGGAAATAAATCTACATATCAGACTTTTTCCATTAAAAGATATTAAACATCTGTTGAAAACAGTTTCCAGCAAAAAAAAAAAAAAAAAGAAACAAAACAAACTTTTATGTTAAGATAAACGAGATCNACAGAAGAACTGAGGGAAATAAATCTACATATCAGACTTTTTCCATTAAAAGATATTAAACAAAAACAGTAAGGAGTGACAGAATCCTGACCCTGTCCACAAAACAGACACGTGTTATTCAGAGTTTCCCAGGGTTACACCTCTAATATTTTATTTACATCCCATCTGGGCACTAAGCTGGAATAACGCTGGTGAGCAAGTTCAAAAACCTGTTTTCTGCAGAAGATACAAGTGCCCTGTTCCCTGCAGCCTCAACTCCTCAGAGAGGTGACAAACCCCAAGGTAAGAGAGAAGGGGAAGATGTCTGGATGATTGCTAGAATAGCTGAAGTGGAACCGCAAGGCAAGGATGAGAAGAAACCGGTAACCAACCTTTTTGACTCCCAGGATATCTTCAATGAGCGTCGCAGTTTGAAGGAATGTCTTTTTGTTTGTCATCAGCGTAAACAGGAACAACACAAAGTCATTTCTTTCTGCCAATCGCCTTGTGACTCCTTCCGTCTAGAAAGCAGCAAGAAACACACGCAGCGCCACGGTCAGAGCCCACCTCGAGCAGTCGGGCGTTACAGGCACACGTGGGAGACTTTCACAGACAACGTGTCACCGAATCACTGCTTCTGAACCCAGGAAACACCGCCTTTATGGTGACCAAAACTAGCTCCAGTCCCCGTCTGACGAAATACAGGCTCCAAGATGAGAGGTTTCATCTCCAGGCAGTTGTTTACTTGCCTGAATCAGAAGTAAACACTGCAGGCCTGGAAATATGTCAAGAGCCTGGTCTGCTGTGTTCCCCTACAAACTGTAACCAGCTCCATTTCATGGCATGTAAATGTAGTACGTTCCTCCTAAACTGCCAGCGCTGCTCTCAGCTGGGCAGAGTCTGAGCAACCAGAATCAAGCATTTGCCTTAATTAACTCAGCGATGAACCCAAAAGTCACACTAAAGCATGAACTTGGGTTCATCACCGGGTTCACTAATGCCAGCTCTCATGCTCTGATCTCTGCTGAGAGCACAGCCAGCCTTTCCTGGAATTAAACACAACTTAAACACTACAGAAGGCTGTCTATTGTGTAAGACTGACAAACTATCAGTGCTCACAGAACTGGACTTGCTCAGCTACTTCCTGAATATTGACATACAAGCGTAAGACCAGTTACCATTGCACACACTTCTCTCTGATCCTGAAGACTTCCCATTCGAGAGCGAGCAGTAATACTGGAGTGAATTCACACAGCAGCTGGTCTATAAACTGCAAACTTGTTTCTTAGCATATTAACCACCCACGGTTTGCAAAAGTTGCATTATCTATAGCTAAACCAAAACATCGGGTACATCAAGGAAAAAAGTGTTCCTTCTCCTCCCCTCCCGTGTGAGCAGATACTTAGGGGTGAGAACACAGTCTATTAAGACTCAGACTCAGGGTTAGGTTGATATCTTTGGAAAAGCTCCAAGCCAGGAACTGCCTTTTGAAAAAAAAATTTGTTAAACAGTGCTCCCAAGGTTATGACATAATAATAAAAGGTGTGATTCAGTCAACAACACTGAGGATGCTTCCTGCATGCACAATCCGAGGCTTGCACACTTAGCATCAGAACTTTGATGGCAAGGGATTTCAATAGGCCTTTAACCCAGCACCTTCCTGGGCACTGATCCGCAATCAACGGAACTGAACTCATATTCAGCACATAAAGGAGCTGGAGGATCAAATTAAAGGACTTTTTCAGCATCTTGACTGAACAAGACCAGCTGCACCTGGGGTTAGCAGGCATCCACATCCAGTGCCAAATTTTAAATGTGGCTACAACAAAGGCTGACACAGCTTTCCTATGGAAACACAAGAGGAAGATCCAAACAAGAGGATTTAAACTTGACAACATGGCTAAAAAGAGAGAAATTGAGTAACACAAAATAAAAAAAGGACAGTCCAATGTGCAAGTGAAGGACTTTTAATGAAAAGTTTCAGAGCAAGTTCAAAATACACTTAAACCAGTCTGTATGTTGTCTTATCAAGTGGCACGTGTAAAACATGTTTCACAGCAGTTGTACTTACACATATGCAGGTGTTGTACAGTATGCTTAAACAGTCCTTGATGAGGTCATCACTTACTGCAAAGGAGAAAACAAGACATTCACTAGCTCTACGTTGCCAAAGAATACCAACTTCCACAGCAGTGACATGAACAGCTATAAAACAGGAGAGAATTTCGGGCAGTTTGCTCAGATCATATGTGCAAATGCCTTGAAGGACAGAGACCATATAAAGAAACACTCTGTGTCTGACCTCTTCAATTGATTTCTTCCAAAACTACTATCCACACGGCCTAGGACCACAGATAGGGATGTACTTGTGGTCTAGTGCACTTCTTAGTCACACACAAAAGGAAACAATGGGGGTACAGACAGTACTTTTAGGAAAAAATATTTGTCCTTGTGAGAAACTGCTAAGACATGTCTTAGTTCCAATTATTAAGCATGAAGCAGGAGGGGGGAAGAGGAAAAGGCAACTCATGCAGTTTTCTCCAGGCAGCATCAGGAATTCATAGCAAAGCTTTCCATCTGAAACACTCCAGCATTTCAGTATTTCAAATATGTTTTCAGTACAGACATAAACCAGCTGCTTCTAGTTCAAGTTCCTTCACCTTTGAAGTCCCCTGGCTGACGGGCATGACCATGACATTTCCATTCCTCAGAAGGGTTCAGGGAAGGAACAGAATCACAGGCAGGAGAAATGAAAACATTAAACTAAAGCTGCTCCAGCAGGAAAGTTGCACTGAAGCTACTGTGCCCCACTGGCAAATTCTTCTTCTAGTGACTTGGAAATGAGTAGTCACTGTGACTAGGTCAGGAAAACAGCATCATCTTCATTATCTCACAATCTCTCTACCTCCTATGACACAAACAATGTTTTGTGACTTATTATTAATAATTGTGAAGTGTAGCTATAGCCACAGGAACACTGAAAGTTTCCAGTGATTGCAGATGTACTGCACGGGGAGAAGGATGTTCTGCTGAGCTCATGAATGCTCCTGAGCTGGGCTCTGCAACAAGTGACTGTCCTACATCCCATGGTGGACAAGAACTAAAGAGAACAGAGAAACCAGCGACTCACTTAGGAACTGGAAATTGCTGGTATGGAAAGAAAGTCACAGAAAAATGGAATCAGTTCTGTCTAAATAAGGACACAAAGCAAAAATATAAAAAAAATATTAACACCTATTTACTTACTTTTCTGTTTCTTTTTCTGTGTAATGAGGGTTGGTCTCATGAGAATTTCTACTAAAAGCTGTAAAAAGACAAAGAATTAAAGGAATAATCACTGGGATGCAAATAGCCAAGTAATTTGTCAGTGACAAGTCCAAACTTAGTCCTGTCTCTGCTGAAGTAAAAGGGAGATGAATCATAGGAGCTCTACAATCAAAAGCCCTCTGGTACCAAAATTACATTTGGCAAAAAATAGTTGTATTTACCCCGAAGAAATAATAACAGTTGTATAAAATAATCTCCCACTGGCAAGTTTCAAAGAATTTGAGTCTGCAAAGAATGCAATTTCCCCCACATCCAGAAAACATCACGGGTGGCTATCATACATCTCCCAAATAATGACTCTTTAGCAATAATCTGCAAAGAGATGCAAATTCTGCAAAGGCTCTCCCTAAATCTTGCTGGGCTTCAGAATAGGTTTTAGGGCCAGACATAACAGAATTTAGCTGTTCCAGACTTCAATCTCACCAATAAAGAGCAAGCCACTGCTGGTACACGTGCACCTTGTATCTATACTTACATTTAAAGATAAGGGAAGTGTTGTCTCATTTCTATTTATGGAATGTAACAGTCAGCTTTCCAAGACTAGGACTACAGTTCTGACTGGAAGAACCGGTCTTTATTAGTTGTTCTAGCCTATACCACTCATTTATTTTAAAGCATTAAAAAACCCCTAACCCCAAAGAGCCACAGTTTACTTAAAATGAGAGGAACTGATGCCTTCTGCAAGAAGTATTGCAAAAAGCCCCTAGTTTTAAAGTTCAGTATTAAATTGTCAAGGGCAATTTAGGCATCACCCAGTCAAATCACGTCAATTGACAAAATACTTACATTTTGCAATTTGCTCTATTTGTCCCAACTTAACTTTTCCCTTCTTTTAATGAACTACCTACCCAGAGACAGAGGAAAACATCCGATAGCACCGCAGGCACTGCCCACATTTTCAGCATTAATAAATAGGCAACTTTAAATAGGAATATCCATTTTCCAGCAATATTTGTAATAGCAGCTGTAGCATTGGTAGGGTAGAGAAAAATGACTGCTGCAGTAATGTAGTGCTCCTATTAATGTTTTAGAGAAAGACTGCACACCTCAAGACTTGGTATCGAGATAAGCATCCAAAGATAACCCTGTGCACTTGGGATGGAGGCCACCTGCGCTGCTTCTGGGAAAGAACATCTACCACAACAAATCTGCTTTTTAAGGGTGGCTGCACTCATGCTCGCTCTTGCCTTGCCACACAGTGGACCTTTTCAGCTAGGATTTACTTTTCCTGGTCAATGCTACAGCCCATTATGTAGTTATCACCTTGTTCTTGCAGTACTGGTATGTTCCTCACATACACTCCAGGGACTGGACTGCAGTGGTGTGAGACACTGGTTGGAGAGGGCCCCCCTACTGACACTGCAACAGCTTGCAGCAAGAAGAGCAAGATCCCAATGGCAGGAAGAGAACAGGTAAGAGGGTGCCTCACCGGAGGGAGAAAGACCAGAAAGGGAGCTATAAGGTCTTTTTTTTTCTTGGAACAGGACTGCATTCAGGTTTGAAGTCCACGAGACTCATGCACCAGTTCCTGCGTTTGTACTCTCAAGTAATGTTAGACATGTATTCATATGAAGGGAAGAGACACAGCTGTGCTTCTGTTCTTCCTCCATGTAAAGGATGTCACAACCCAAACATATTTTAAGGAATACACTACCAGACACTAGAGCATACAGAATACTGTTCGGGGTAGTTGGACTCGTTGATCTCCGGAGGACCCTTGCAATCCCATAACATTCTGTGATAATGCTGCAAATTTACCATCCTTCCAAGTTACTCAGGCATCACAGCACAATTTGAAATACTGTGATCCAGCATCAGGACATGGCACACACAGAACCAGCAGATTAGACTACCTTCCTTGAAGACCTCGAGCAGGATTTTCAAAAAGCCATCGCGTTGGCTCCTACCACTGCCTTTAACCAGATTAAACCCACTTGTATCAGCCAAATCTCTGGCCCTAGTACCAGGTCATTACAGTGTATCTGGTACTTCCCATCTCCAGCTCCAGAAAAAACCAACCCAACCAAGCAACCAAAACCACCCTAACACACACTTATTTAAATATGAAACATAAAGCCATTTTCTGTGTATTCTTATGTTAAAAGCACTTCTACAGGAAGCATCACTATTTCCCTTTAAAAACAAGGGACATTTAGAACATTTTCATACCATGTTCTAAATTGCTTGGGTAGCTGAAGACTTTTGTCCTCGGTTAACAGGATACTAGCAACTAAACCAGTGCTAATTTCAAAACAACATAACCTAAATACAAGTTTTACTTCAGTAAAGGCATGGTAAGTGTAACTAGAGAGAAGTAGCAAAGACACTGTTTAGTTAGACCAAATTAAAAAACAAAATAAAAATCAGGGAGAAAGTGTCAAATTAATTCACTGGAAAATACAAATCACACATTTCTAATGAAAGCTGAGACCCCAGAGTCTGTCACCATGAAACTGAGCAAACTTGGGTATTTGTGTAGTGTAGAATTAAAACAAATAAACAAAACGATAAATTGTCTACAGAAAACTTGCAGGGCTGTTTAAAAACTTTTCCACAGATGAAGTAGTCCGTGCTGGATGCCAGCAATAAACACAGACGTCCTGGCTAAAAGAGCACCCTTGTGCGCTTAAAAACCGCCTCGTAGCCTTCAGTGCCCCAGTACCAACTGCAGTATTTAATCTCACAACTAGAAATCGTTTGAAACTGTTTTCATTTCACCTTTTCAAAGTTAAAAACAGACCAACTGATGAAACAGCCAGGTCTTTTATATCATGTAAGAAAAAGCATCTCACCTTTGATGATGTCATACCTTGGAAAATGCTCCCTTTTCACATGTTCAATAACAGAAACAGGCACAATTCTAACGCTTAGCATCAAATCGGTAAAGTCATTCTGTAACTTGCATTCAGAAGCTTAAAAGGTCTGAACGACCTCACTTACAGGTTTCTCTGTGGTACTACTATTGTGCAGAAACCTTTTGATATTCTTGAAAAAAATACACACTTACATCGACTCCTCCAAATAAGTCAAACGTGTACGTATTTGGGAAAGTGGACTCTTGAGCAGCTTTTCTATCTTCTGTAACAAATGCCATGGCTTCCATTGAAAGAAGTGGAGAGATTTCCTGTACACAGTAGTAAGAAAAATAAAAAATAATAATAAAAAAAGGTGGTTCAAAAAGAAAACTGTTCATCATTATAAACACAATTGTCTCTGACTACTTTTGCGATCTACTGACTAATCCATTACACAATTCCAAGCTCTTATCTACCAGCCAACTCATAGATATTATCATATAAACAGTTTCAAAAATTAGTTAGAATATGATCACAGCAGACTTCAAAGAAAGCCACGACAAAAATCACACCTAGCTTTCAGGAAGAGCGGTGCAGACAGTACCTTTAAGATGCTTTGGCACTGGGAGAAGTCGCTGTTTGGGTGACTGTGTTCATACAGCTTTTGCAAGAGTAAGGGAATCCCATTCCATTTTGCTTGTTTATCTCTCTCCTTTAACAAGGCCTCTGTGATCTGCAACAAAGGAAGAATATAATCCCCATGTGTCTGATGCTTTGCAACCGGGAAAACCACCTTATCACCTCCCCAAAACATCGCTAGCAGAGTATCACAGAAAAATAGTTTCTCGTCGAGAGTACCATTACAAAATCAAAATCCAGTACCTTTTCCTATGCAGTAATTTATCTGGCAGCTGCAGAATTTTACTGATGGTCCAAATATCTTAAGTGGAACAGGGCTTAAAGCAGATGTTATCATTCCAAATACCTTAACTCATGCCATATATTTATACCGATCGTGTATTTTTTAATGGGAACACATTAAGTGTCTAAATAATTCTGCCAGTGGAACTCCAATTGACAGGTCACTGAAGGAGGAAATGGGTGCCCTCGACACCATCAAAAATTACTCTAAGGTAGAGAGAACACTGAAGGTGGAAGGTTTTATTACTAGTAACACCCAGCTAGTAATGAGTAATTCCTCAGCCAAGTCCCTGAAGCCAGTATTGAAGACAGCAGTGACCCAAACCACTGGAGTTTACAAGCAGACTCCAGAAGAATGTATCAAAGGTACAGTGAAAATTTCCTCTCTGGTCTTGGGCTGGATACAAATGGAGACTGACAACAAAACCATTAGGATAAAAACACTGGCGTTATCCTCTGGGAAGCAGGCTGCAACCACAAAAAAAGAAAAGGCTACTACATTTGTGCAAGCTTTCTCCAATTTTACTCTTCTCCCTGAAACAGACACGAAAAAAAATTCGCAGTGTTCACCTCTGTATTTTCCACCTGAAAAAAACCCTGAAGCAGCAGCAGCACACAACAACATTCTGCTTAGAATCCATGGAAGATGTTTTGGAGCCTGAACACTCCCGAGTCACAGCCAGCAGATGCTGTGAAGGAGGAGCTCTTCATTAATGTCCACCAGCGAGTTAATGCAGACCAAAATTTAACCCCTTTCCTTAGCAATACTTCAGAGGCACCTACACCAACCCCAAAAGAGGGACGCACCCTTTACAGAAAGGCAAGGCAGACAACAATAAACATAGCCAGCAGGATTTCTGGCTGGTTTTACAGTATTTTTATATACCCTCCAAATAAAAAGAAATTAAAAAAACCCAACAAAATAAAAAGCCCTGAATCCTTAGGCTGGAAAGACTGCATCTCAACGCAATATTATTCTGCATTAGTCGCTCCCTGAACCTTTCTTGAGGTTCAACTGTATCGTTTCCCTCCAGCCCACTCAAACGTGCCACGTTAATAGTTAACCACCAGGAAATCTTGCTGCTTATTGTTCCAGCCAAGACATCCTTCTGGGCTATACCTCGGGGTACAGTTCCAAAGGGCCATTCAATTGCCCATTAGACAATTAGATGCAAATATACTCCAATTTTTGACTGAGAATTTAACCCTTTTCTCTGCCAGCAAGACAGCACACAGGAAGACCAGAAAAACAATACAGGCACCTGAAAATTCAGCCTGGCAGTGGTAGCTGCTATAGATCCTCGCCCTTCTTCAAAGCTTCCTAGATATTTAGGGGTCTTTTTCTGATGGAATATCCAAATCTGTACATAACTACGTATTTCACAGCTCTTGAAGTAGGTAGAAGGTTTTCTTGCTACAAGTGGGGACCGAAGAAGCACCAACCAATGTGTAACATTAAACCCCAGTTTTTATGCTTTCTCTGCTTTCTGACTTGTGAGTAAGAGCAATCAACCACAGAGAATGACACAGAGCTCCTTCTGAGGAGGCCTTTCACACAAAAAATGCAGGACAAAACCATAAAGTCAACACGGTTTCTCATGGTTTGGGTTGTGAGCAATGGGTCAGCTCCTCTGAAGTCACAAATTTCCACCTCTCCCTGTAACGCACAGCCAAAGAGAGAGCAAGAGGAGCTCTACCACCACCCCACCTCAGGTGTGGGAAGAGCACGCAAGCCCACGAGCGGAGGGAGGAACCTGATTAATTGCTGGGTAAAGTGCAAAGAACACGCAGCAAAATGCCAGGGACAGAATCCAACTCTCCGGCTCCAGCCCATGTGGAAGATACCGCAGGCAGCGATGACGTGCACGGGCCGTGATCCAGGATTCCAGTACCACAGAACAGAATTCAGCATCCAAGTGCTCTCAGAAAAGACCAAAAAGCTCTTCAGCGATGTTAAAACCTTGTCCCTAATAATATGTCTCTTGGTTTGGGGCTGGATCCCTCTCCGTTTTCATTTCTGTCTCGGGTAGGTCTTTCCCTCCTGTACCAGATTCTGAGGGGCGGTCACTTGTGCTGATCTGCAGAAAACTTTCCGAAGTTCTGAAATTCTGAAAGAATGAAGCAAATGTTTCCTTGTTCTCATCTTCTTTTAACTGCTTTCCAAAAAAAAGAAAAAAGGAAAAAAAAGTTCTTTTCTTCCCCTTGATTTAATATACATCCTTTTGGTTACACTGCAAGCTCTAGCTTGTGGTCCCTATTCTGTACTTATGAGGCTTCTCTGGCTCTGAGTATTTCCATTGTGGCAAGGGCAGTACTTGCCAACGCAAAGAGCTTGGATTCTGCAGAGGGATTAAAATTCAATTAGATTGTATGGAGCTGTCTTGTTTTATAGCCATTTCGGTTAAAACCTGGATCTCATGATTTCTGCAACAGCAGCTCGTCAACGGGTTTCATTTATAAGCAAACTCTGTTTCCTTCCCCTTCTTTTCGGGCAGACATTGAACAGTCATCAAAATTAGCGCTGGGTCTTTTGGGGCCCCTTTCCCTCTCCAGCATTTTTTTTTTGGTCTTATCCGACATAACCCAATCCAACACCGATTTCTCAGAAATTTTCTTCATTCACTGAATAGCTCTGGATGAAATCTCTGAAATCTTGCATACAAAGCTTGAGAAATTCGATATTATCTCGCAAGAAGGGGAGGTTGCAGAAGCCCAGTTGCTGTTACGGTGGGGTATTTTCGGGTATGATGTTGTCAGTGTGTGGTGGCGAGGTTTTTGGTTGGTTGGTTGGTTGGTTTTTGGGATTTTTTTGGTTAGGGTTTGACTTGATCTCAAAGGTCCCTTCCAACCATGAAGATTCTGTGATAGGGCCTACCTAAGCTGTGGCTGTAGGAGCTAGAAACTGCCACACCTTGCTGGTGTTAGAAGACAATAGAGAAAAAGACTTTTGAGAGGATTGAAGAGTTAAAAACATGTTATCGAGCCTATCCAGGACTGCAAGGCAGAGCAGAGCAAGAGTTTTTCTCTTTAAAGCCTCCCAAAGCCCAGGATCTCCCAGGAGATCGCTACAAGGGCTGATAGCTGATACCACAGGAACACTTTCCTACTAGAGTTTAAATTACTTTTGTGATGATTTTTTTTTTAAAGTATACAAAGGGCTGAACAAAGACACTACACAGGAATCTAAATATATCTTTTCATTTTTTTTTCTAATCCTCCTGTGTTATAAATCCTTTTCAATTGCCCCAGCATCCATTAGATGTTCAATAAACAATTATGAAAAATACCTAAATCTTCATCAAGTTATATTTCTATGTGTTAGCATTTACCTAAATCCATCCCTTGATCAATGTAGTTCCCCCTTCTGTTCTCCCCCTCCACTTTGCTACGGTATTTGCTATTGATGTTCTTCCTCATGCATCCTGGTTTGAGGTAAAAAAAGAACCAATTTTCTTTCCAGTGATTTTATTTTTCAGTTAAGTCTCTTCTATCAGTCCCATTTGTTACTGGCCTGAGATGTCTTGCGCTTACGATTGCTTCAAAAGACTTTCCCCTTCCAGTGAGGATTTTCCTTTCCATTGGCGTTCCTGCATTGTGACCATTTTCATTGCCCTACAAAGGAAACCTCTTATTTTCCCAACCTTGTCTCCAGCGCTTTTCTAAGCTGTGGTCAGTGACACGTCTCCACGTCTCCCCACAGCTGCTGACACACGTGACGGGAGCAGAAATACCATGGGCTAACACCC
>VXBJ01005432.1:642216-680637 GCA_013400055.1 Nycticryphes semicollaris | reverse complement strand
TAAGGGTTAACAGCTTTCCAGTACAATTTTGCCTTTATTTCGCATTTTACCCTTCAAACATCTCACCGTCTTGCTCAACACAGAAGAATGTTTTAAAAGTGTTTTCTGTGCTTTTTCGAAAAGCAGAAACAGTGACTTGTGTGTCCAAATCTCCTTTCCAGCACTGAATTCATGCTGTGACAGACTTTACAGCTATGACACATCACTTGTAATTTTTCTTAATCCAATTTTTTTTTGTTGCAATCATGCATTAAGCTAAGATTAGAAGTCCTTTAAAAAAAAAAAATAAAAGGCAGAATTTCCATTCCCAGTATTTTCCATGACCACTTCTGAAGTACACATTCAAATGTTCTGAAAGCTTAAGGGAGAAAAGAGGCACAAGATTATGGATCTCGAGAAACAGATGCAAGCACATGGTCCCTACATAGTTTCAATAAAATCAAAGCCTTTCCATATCATTTCCTTCAAACCTTTTAGGCTGTACCTTTAAAAAACCAGGAAGCTAATATTTATGCAACTAAATATTTCATTTTCCCCCGAACAATAACAACTTAGGAGCTTATCTCTGCCAGATTGCCAGGAGAATGATTATTCAGTATTTTGGGGAGTGCCCTGTCATTCCCACTCTTCACTACATTTTCCTTTTCAGTTGCTAACGGATAAGCATCAGCCTGGTCTCTTTCCTTACACGCCTTTTTTGGGTGAAAAGCCTGGAATCAAGGTAAATGACCTGCCCCCCTCCCCAAGTCTTCATTTTAACGCGAGGGCACTAAACCAGAAACACATCTGGTGGTCTATGCAGCGGTTCTGGAAGGCATTCTAAGGGAGAAGCTGTGAAGAGCTGTCCCCGCAGCTGCAGGGCAGTCAACAATGAGGCCAAACACCAGCTGGGTCTTTTGATTGTAGAGCTCATTGAGAAGATGTCAGAACCCCCAAATTATCATTCCTAAAAAAGAAACTCTGCTGGTGATGTTAAGCCAGAAAAAGTCCATGTAAAAGCACCTATTTCCAGCCTCCCTCCAGCTCCTAAATTCTTCGAAGCGCAGATCAAGTTTCCCATAACTACTGTTTCCCCACCCTTCATAACCCTGGATGGACCTCACCATCCTTTCTCCTGCCAACCCAAAAGCCAGGCACAAACCCAAGGACACGGTGTCCCAGGATAAAACCTGCCACAGTTTCTAGCCAGGTCTAACCATCCCCATGCCTCCCAGACCACTGCTCTAACTCATCCCACGTCTACCAAGACCAAGAACAGGTCTCATGAATCTCAAAACCCCGCAGTGTTTCCAAGAGAACAACTCCAACACAGATCTTTAACATCAGCAGGTCTTCAAAACCACTACAGAATCTGACAGATCGTGGCAGCAGCTACTACCATTTGTTTTGATGATCTTAGTCTCAGGAAAAAAATAATAAATCAGCTAATAAATAAAATTGTATTGACTTCTCAATGATTTCTTTCTCCTTGGAATGACCAAGTGGCTTTCATTCATTTTGAAAGAAAGCAAAATCTTTAGGGATAACTAGGAAAAAGCAGAGGGGAAAGGAACAGCACACCTACAATAGTATTCTTCCCACTCACCTTCAGTCAAACAAAATAAGACCACTGAAATCCAACTCTTTTTGAGCATTTCTAGTGTATGACAGAGCCCTGGTCCCGGTTATATAAAAAGTGCATCCAGGCTCTCCCATACTTGCTGGCTGTCCTCTGCTGAAGAGGCCTAAGCCGGCTAAGACCCGTACAATTAGAGCTCCTAAAGTGGATTATATTCACGTGAATGTTTTGGGCTTTTTATTTTTTTAAGTGGTGCTGTCGTAAGGAAGAAACAAAACTGACTACAGCACAAATTGTTATCCCAGAGACTGGGAACTACTCCAGACTATTGGTAACCTGTAATGGTAAGAGCTGGAAATCTGGGTGTCTGAAGCAGAAAGTGTTTTCCTTCCACAGTGAGAGAGTCTTTTCAGAGTGGAAATGGACTGTCCTGCTAAGGGAAGCATCTATTCCTAGGGAGAGCTGGAAAAATGGGCTCTTTTTTTTTCCATTCTGATCCTTTCAGCTAAGCTTTGGCAATCCTGCGAGAGTGAAACCGGCGCTGACGACCTGCTCCTGGGAGGGCACCAGAAGCAGGCCAGTTTGCCAACAAATCGTTGGTTAGTCTGTTATTACACCGCTTTGTCTCCAGGGACTCACATAGCTGCACCTAAATATCATCTGGTTTCATGTTATATTCGTGCTTTTCCCAGTTGGCTTGAGGCAGATGAAGCGTGTGCCCCCTTGCTAAGGGAATTTGAGCTTGATCAGCTGAGCCAAAGTGTTCCTTTGCCTTCAAGGAACCGCAGGATAAACCCTGTCAGGTCTTATTTGCTGTGCCCATGCGTGCCCAGTACAGCTCTGCCAGGAGAGGGGCTACACACCAGCCAGTTCACTACCAATATTCTTCCTTATTACAAAAATATTGATCAGTTCTAGCAAGCTGGTCTGTCTCTGGTTTACAAATATGTGAAAACCCCCCTTTTCACTTGCTCTGGGCTCAGCTCTAGGGCAAACCCTGACACAAGGTTATGCAATTTGATAGCAACGGTGGAGGCTGGCGTCCAGGGCAGCAGCTGATAATAGCAATATGGCTAAAATGGAGATGAGAACAGATAATGGCAACATCCACTGAAATCTGCTTTATCCATCAACCTCCTTATTATTAATAATAAAGCAAAGAGACCAACCAGCAAGAAAGCTACAGCTCCTGGTAGGTGAGTACAGCAAGGATCCAGGTTTCGGAGCCTTAGCTGGCCTCAAAACTGCCAGATACTCAGATGGCATGTGGTGTCAAAAATATTTTGATGTCCTTGTATGATAAGGCTGCTGAACCTTCTGATGGAGGCCTGTCAACAACTATCCTTGCCAATTCAAAGATAAACCCCTGCCTCCCTCATACAAAAAAAGGACCTTGAGATCACCTAAAAATAGTAGGCAAAGCCTTCGTTCAAGAATAAATGCTGCCTACAGAAGGGTACTAATTGTCTCCTGGAGATCAGGTGCTGAAATACAGTGACAACACTGTGGGAGAACACAATTCAGAGGGCAGGCACCGCAGCAAGGAACAGTGTTTCCCAATCTCTCCGAATTAAGATCTTGAAAAGGGTTTTGCTTCCTCACGGGACACCAGTGGTCCAGTCCCCAAACTTCCTTGCAAAGAATGGCAAGAGCAAGCTCAAAGGACATTCTCCTGACTTGTTCTTCTAGACTCCAACACAGCAGCTTGGAAACTTGATCTGCTCTTGGGCTTTTCAGGAACAAATGAGTCAAGAAACTTAAGCAAGGGCTACTACACTGCTGCTCAGGAGTTAACTGCATGAAAAATGCAAATATTTTGACAAAGAAAAAAAAAAAGAAAAACAAAACCTTCACAGAGAGGAGCACCCCAAACTGCCTTGTGCTTCTTCAAAAGTTACATCAAAGTGTTTTCTATTTAGCTCATCTACAAACAAAGAGCTGCTTCAAGGTAAAAGTACAGAGACATGTAATTTACAAAGTTCAAAATTATTCAGGGAGTTGTTCCTCACCTCCCCTCCCCCCTTAGTCTAAACGATTAAAAAAAAATATCTTTTCCTACAGCATTTATGAAGCACTGGGAGCCCTAGGCATCCAAGCTTTAAATCTTTACGGGCAACACAGTGACACTGAAATTAAAAAAAGTCAAGTAAAGCAAAGCAAACAAACAAAACCCCAGCAACAAAAAACCCCACCACCTCAAACTTGGACATTACAAGGAGGATGTAACTTGCAGAAGTTTCCTTGATTACTGTAAAACTCTGGTAATTTGCTTCAGCAGTCACTTCCAACCACTCATAAAAGCCTGAAATTAAAACCTGGTACGACTGCATTTCTCAAGCAAACCAAAGCCCAGAGTGGGGGTACCATCCTAACATTACAATGTTATTATAGGTTTATCTGACTTAAATCACTACAGTTGTGGGGGAGCGAGCCAGCAGGAGCATCGAGGTGGACAGGCAAGTTACTGAGACAGCGTGGCACTTTGTCTACCCAATCTATGAAATGCAGCTCCTAAAACAATCCCACAGAAGTAACTTCCGTCAAAAAAGATCAAGTTCATACTCACGCAAATGATTTGCTTAAGTATTAACCAAAATAGTATCAGAGCAAGCAGTAAAATAAGGACAAAAGAGCAGTTAAAAATCCCCTCCTGCTCTTTTACCTATCTCGCCCACAGAGCAAGCCATGAAATACTGTCTTCTATCAGTAACTGCTCAGAATCTTTGTTAATCAAGGAAAATATTGTTGCCTGCACTAGTAAAAACTGCTTAAAGACATCCCATATTTTATTCCATTTCAAGTCTTTTAAGATACTTTAGCTCAATAAATCACAGCCTGAATGCAAGTTCTTTATCCCATGCTTCAGTTTCCAAGTCTTTGAATCATTTCACATTTAATCTGTAAAATAAATGCTAATTAGTCTTCATAAAAAGAAATGAATAGTCCATTATCCGTGAGCAGCTCCTTTAAAAAGCCGGTATAAGCACAGGATAGGTACAAGCTTAGGTTAATGAGCTGATTTCATTCCTCAGTATTTCCCAGCATCATCAACTAGGAAAGATGACAAATTGGAAACAGAACTGGAGTAGTTTCACGGGAAACCACCAGCACAAAGCCTACTCCATTTCAGAACTAAAAGGTCTCCTGAACACTAATATTTGTTGCCTTTGTCTATGAAATAAACTTAAATTTTGATGCTGCACTGTTATAGTTCCAAGCAGAGCTCTCTTTCTTTGCAGGAGAAAGCCACAACCTTTATCACCAACCAAAGTGAGAGGAGGACGGCTCTTTTACAGCAATTGCTTGATCTGCTCCACAGTCTTTCTACGGGGAGACGGAGAATGGGGAGGGAACTGGAGCACGAAGGCACAGAGGCATCCTTCCTCCCCACCGCGTGTAGCTGCAGCAGGGCCACCCCTCCGGTGCCAGGGCCCGACCCGGGCAGGCCCTGGAGGTTGGGGAGCCCCGGAAAGCGCTCGACTCTGGGCGGAGAAAGGTGGCTTCACCAGAGGCTGCCTCCAAGCAGACCTGGCGGCAGGGCTCGGTAGGCCAGCCGGGCTCCTCCCGGCGTCGGGAGCTCCAGGAGAGGCCTAAGAGGCCGGAGCCGGTGCTCAGTCCCGCCGAGGGGCCGCCAAACACCTACTCCCAACCCTCCACGGAACGGGGGCCTTGCGGGGCGGGTGTGCAGGCCTGAGGCCGGCCGGGTGGGCTTGGGGTGGTCAGGAGGTGCGGCAGGCCTCCGCCAGCCCGGAGCCCCGTGCTCAGGGCTCTGCCCAGGCCCAGTCAACGCCTCCCCACCCCCGTATCCCTTACCTGCGCCCCCCGCGTCAGGCCGCAGCCGCTGAGCTGCCCGTGCCGCAGCTGCGCCAGGATGTTGGTGGTGGTGTTGGTGGCCGCCGTGCGGGCTCCGCGCCGGCTCCCCCCGCCGGGCCCGGTGCCCCCTGCCGCCGCCATAGCCATAGCTGCTCCTCCACTCGGCCGGAGACAAACAGGAAGCGCCCCCTCCCCCCGCCGCTTTGTACGGCGCGGTGCGAGTGGCGCCCGGCAGCGCCCCCGCCCGGGGCCCGCGCGCACCACGCCGCGGGGGGCTCTGGGAAATGTAGTCCACTTCCACTGGAGGTACGCATGCGCAGAGGCGCCGCGGGGCACGGCGGGAAGAAGGGGGAGAGGTCGCTACCAGACGATGGGCAACTTCACTGACTTTAAGATCACCTAGTCCAACCATTAACCTAACTCTGATAAAAACCCATCACCAAAGACAAAGACCACGTCACTGAGCACTCTNAGGGGCCCAAAACTGGACACAGCACTCAAAGCGGGGCCTCACCAGTGTCCAGTACAGGGGGACAATCACCTCCCGAGTCCTACTTGCCACTCTGTTCCTGATCCAGGCCAGGATGCTGTTTGCCCTTCTTGGCCACCGGGGTCATTTATTTCTCCATTAAAGGTCTCCATTAAAAAAAGGTTTACTCACGATCCTAAGAAATCAGATAACTGTTCTTTTTTTTAAAAAAAAAAAAAATAGTCTTAGCAAGATGGTAGTTGCTCTCAAATACTGGAACAAACCAAAATGAAGGCTGTCTCGTGTCACTCTGACTCAGCCATGCCACAGCACTAATCAAGATCCACATAATTACACACAGTAGAACAGTAGCTGTGGACAGATGAGTTCTTTCGGCTCCAGCTGTGCTGAGGAAAGATCTTACTTCCTACGGCTACTACCCCTTAGTTCTGCTACTGCAGCCTCTTAGGTGAGGGCACCAAAACGCCATGGTTATCAGATCTACTGTGTTGGTAACCTTCAGCCTACCCCACAGGTCTTTCATTTTCCTCTACTTCATGCATGGGGCAATGCTGAGAGAGAATCAGGACCAGGCACCGAGTGAAGCCATTGGAGATGGCCTGGATTTTGGTGTTGTAAAGATTAGACAGCAAATAGCAATGAACAACTGAAAAAGAAAACAACAGCCTTATGGTTACACCAAGGAGCCGCTAACAAGAGCTCCATCTTTGTCTAACAATGCCTCCATTTTAGGGTGCTTCTCTCTCAGTATGTCCCCTAAAAAAAAAATTGCATTAATGCAGTATTTCTAGCCACACCTGCTAAAGGAAAGAAGTATGGAACTACAGATTACCAATCCTTCCAGTATGTCTGCCTTCCCAAAGGTGAAAGCATCTCTTACTCACAACTGCAACAGGCTTTCCATCCCGAAGGGTAGGAATGTGGATTTTATGGAGCTTTAAAGCAATAGCACAGATTGAGACAAACCCAACAGTTTCTCAAAGCGACCCCACATCAAAGACTGGCCATTGACCCAGTTGTGTTCAGGCATTTCAGTGGCCACATGGCTTTAATTACCCACTCAAACGACTACAGCTTGTTTGTGTTTGCTCCAGACTCCTCAGCTTCCAGGCCCATCATTTTTCTGCCTCCTCTAGAGGAAGGGAGAGAAGGAGCTTTCACTGCCTGCTGCAGGGAGCAGCTCATGAAGGTCTGCACTGCTGATTCCTGCACCACGGGAGAGTCACGTTTCAGTCTGAACCAAGTCCCTTTCCACCCTACCCTTACGCCCGCTACAGGTCCACCCCAAGGCCAACTTCACTGACTGCCGCAGAGTTAATGCGAGTGAGGCCCCAAAGGGAAGTGAAAAAGAGGAAGGATATGGGGAAATTTGATAGGAAAAGCATGTTAGATTCTGTAAGAAGCAAGCAAGCTCCGCTGCAGGGTAAATGAAACCTCTGCTAGTCCCCGTTCCATCTCAGTTTGCAGATGACGTTACCTGGATGGTTAATGAACCGGTTCCAGGCAGGTGGTACCGACCCACAGCGATTCCACACACAGAGGAACCGAGCAATTTTCTACGTCACAACCGCTCTCCTGCCTCCACGCCATCCTTCACACATGACAGACAGGCCAGATCTACAAATCTCTGCCTCCACCTCAAAATCAAAAGGTTTTCTTGACTGCTCATCAACCTCTCAGGCTAACAAAAGCATTCCTGAAGAGGCTGAAGGTAAAAGGTGGAGCACGTTATTCTCAGAGTAAAGCTACAGCCGGTAATCCCTGCTTTTCCCCTTATGACAGGGAACCACTGAGGCCTATTTTTACAGAATGAAGTAAGCTGCAGACTCTGCATAAGGCTGTAAAACTTCAAAACAAATAGAATAACCACGGTATCTCTAACCTGTAAGACTTTTCTTTCTCTTTCTGATCCCCTGTTTGCTATTCAGGCAACCAATCGGTTCGAGATAAGCAACTTCACAGCATTAGCAGCCAAGATCTGAATCACATTTTTCGAAACCAGCAGTAGCAGAATTTAATGGGGAGCTGTTTCACTTCAGAAAACAATTCACATTGTGAGGTGTAACTTTTTCTATTATGAAACTATAAAAATATATTCCCAGAGTCTGAATCAATAAGTTAAACCGACAACGATTCTGTGAATCAGGTGTTATCCAGGAAGACCTGTCCCAGGACTGCAAGCTTAGAGTTAAAGGACTGACTGGGGCAACTTAGAAGGGAGTGTGTGTTCTTCTTAGAGCTTCTCTTCTCTCCACCTTTCTCTGAAGAGGCATCTTCCGGGTCTTTTGCACTTTCCCCTTCACCATGGTCAGAAGTTCTTTTTAAAGGGAATTTCTTGGTTTTCTTCAGGGAGTAAAATTCACGCATCAAGTCTTCCACCTCCCACTGCTCTTCCTTACGCTTCCTACAGCAGTGCAGTGCTGCAGGGTCTATAGGATGAGCTTCCGTGTTGAAGACGTACCCCCCAGCGTTCAAAACGCATTCCCCGTACGGTGTAACCACCACATCGAAGACTGACCCATCGTTGTGGATGAAGTTGTCTGGGTCGAACAGCAGGTACAAGTATTTCACTGTTTCAGCCAGGAAGAAGGATTCCATGCGGTTATCCAGTCTGTGATCTCTCAAGTCTTTGATCTACAAGACAAGAAATACAGGGGGTTACAGTTATATGAAATTCAACACATTACGAACTTAGGGGGAAATGTTAAACCAGCTCGCAATTAATTTCTGTTAAACAGCACCAATTCACCCTGTAATTTAAACAGTTGTATGCAAATATATCCACAAGGTTTGGGATGTTTGGAATTTGCACAGTCTAGTGATAAGGAACAGGAAAGTAACAGTCAGGAGAAATACACTTCCTGCCTGACTAAGGAGAAGAGTGAGTCAGCTTCCCATCATTTCCCCCACTAAAATAATGATAAGGCTTTTACCTACTTCCCAAATCACAACACCCAATTCCCAGTATATATAAGGAGCCTTTTGGAAAACAGAGCTTGATACTATGGCTGAAATCTTCTGTTAAATGATTTTAGAAAAATCACTCCCTGCAGTTCTCTCTTATTTGATCAGATTTTCAAGGCAGAGTGAAGAAGCAGCATCACAGAACTGGCAGGCAGAGAGCCTGCATATGCGCCTTTCTGCTGAGCTGGAACATTTAGGACCTCCCAAGACAGAAAATACAGGAGAAGCTTCTGATGCTTTCCCGTGTTTTGGGCTCTGGAGCAACAGCCAGTAACAGAATTTGTCCCACTTTTCAGACTTCGAGGGAAATTATTACCAGAAATATCACGGAATCGTGGAATTGTCAGAGCTGGAAGGGACCTCTAGAGCTCACCCAGTCCCACTCCCCTGCTAAGGCAGGGTTGCCCAGAGCACATCACTCAGGGCTGCAGCCAGGAATAGGGTTGAAGGTCTCCAGAGAAGGGGACTCCACACCCTCCCTGGGCAGCCTCTGCCAGGGCTCTGACACCCTCACCACAAAGAACTTTTTCTCACAATTGAATGGAACTTCCCATGTTCCAGCTTGTGCCCGTTGCCCCTTGTCCTGTCGCTGGAAACCACTGAAGAGTCTGGCTCCATCCTCCTTCAACCCACCTTTAGGTACTTGTAAACAGAGATAAGGTCTCCCCTCAGCCTTCTCTTCTCCAGGCTCAAGACTCCCAGCTCTCTCAGCCTTTCCTCCTCAGGGAGATGCTCCAATCCCTCCATCATCTCTGTTGCCCTACGCTGGACTCTCTCCAGTAGTTCCCTGTCTTTCTTGAACTGAGGAGCCCAGCACTGGAGCCAGGATTCCAGTTGTGGCCTCACCAGTGCAGAGTAGAGGGGGAGAGGAGAAATTATATGACCAGCTCTTACCAGATCAGCTTTAGAGAAATAAAAGAGGTTTGCTTGCAAAAGAAGTCATGTGTCAACCAAAGCAATTGTTTGACTCAATGGATAAACATTATTCATGAGATTACTTTCTAAATGTTGATTTTTATCCGACATTTAGCCAACTTAGCAGTTGATTTAGCACTTACAGTTGCAAATCCACAATCCACCTTGCTGATTTTCTCTATGGACTCCACGGCATCTCTTCCCAGTTCCAGAAGCGTGGGATCTCTTGTAGCACGGTACAGGTACATGGCACTCTCTATCAACTCTGCAAAAACACCACATACGTTTGCAAGTGTGAAGATTACCACATAGGGAACACGAGATATTCCTTGAAGTGGTATTGTTAAATTATTTCAAGATGATCAGGTAAACAGCCCGGCTTGCCTTGCATTTCCTCTGGCTTAAAGCACAGATACTGCTTTTCCTGGGGTTGTGCTACAAAGAAATTCACTCTGACCAGATTGCACCAGCCCAGGTAAGAGTGAATAATGCTTCCCTCCCACTCTCTGAGAGTGGGAGAGGAGCAGGAGAGGAAGAGATTAGAAGTCAGTTGTCAAAGGAAGAAAAGAAGGATGATTACAAAGGATTACAAACAAGAAATTCAACCCCTGAAATACAGTTTTTAAATAACACTGTAAGCCTCTGAAACATCTAGAACACCAGAAAAACAGGGACCATACAGGCAACATACACACTGTGCTTGTTTACTAAAGAAACAGGGCTTTGGGGATGCCATAATTCATTTCAAAGTTAATGCTGATGAGTATTTTCGGTGGAAGTGTCCAATGTGGATGTCACCTGAACACTCAGGCCAAAAGGAAATGAATTATTCTCATTTAGTACAAACTTTTACTGTAACCTAATAATCGGGTGTGAGTGGGACTGGTTTTTTCTGGCCAGAGTTGTAATAAAACAGAAGAAACATAGAATTGTCCAGGTTGGAAAGGGACCTTTAAGATCACCACATCCAACCATCAACCTAACTCTGATAAAAACCATCACTAACCTGTGTCCCACAGCATTGCCTCAACCCATCTTTTAAATCCCTCCAGGGACGGTGCCTCAACCCCTGCCCTGGGCAGCCCATTCCAAGGCTTAAAAACCAGATCATTTCATTGCAGTCTCACAGACGTGACCCCTCTTATATGTTGACCTTTGCTAGTGCAACCAGAATTAGTTTATTTTGGGATCCCAACAGAACTAGAGTGACTATTCATACTCACTTTTGCTTCCTAAATTTGAAGGACACAGGCAGTCACATTAACGTTGCGCATCGCTTTAGAACACCCTAGGTCAGGCAGGCTAGCACTTAAACATGTCAAATCCTCCACTGTGAATTCATTATCTCTTTATATAAGTAACACTATGGTTTACTACTTTTAAAAAGCAGCCCTGCCTTTGGGAAAGGCAGAAAGCAAAATGTGTGGCTTTGAGTATGGAAATCACTGGTAAAATACAGGAACTAAGTCAAAGCAAAACTGGGGAAGAACTTTTCGAGGGCAGGTGTTTGGTCTTATCACCAGAGCAAAAGCAGGACTCCAAGCTCCTTTTTACTGCATTTCTGCTTACCAGGCCTGAGGGGATATCCTTCCCTCTTGTCCACTGTATAGCCCTGGGGAATGTTGTAGAACTCGGGCAGCCCACCAAACTGCTTCCAGACAGTGTAATAGTTGAGGAAGGTTCGCATGGCATTATCTACATCCCCAATTAGGCTCTGCAAGAGAGGAAACAATTAGCAAAGCAACATCTGGGTGAAGAAGAAACAGCACAGGAATTAATGCAATAACACTTTTATAGTCAAAGCAAGAGGTAGCGATAGAAATGGGTTGTTCAGGTCTGAATTTAATATTTTGGCACAATGCCTTAATAATAGATAGGACTAAGGAGACAGGTGCTGCTTTTCTGTCAGATCACGTTCAACACATCTAAATAATATGGTATCTCTTTCTTTTTTCAGTTAATGGAAGGCTGGCTTTCTTCAGTCATTTTTTTTAGTCAATCACAGCATCCAGTCTATTTTAATGGAGAGAACAAAGTCCCAGGCACACTATAAAGCACTTATGAGGTGGTGAAAAGACAGATGTGATTTTCTTTTGCATTACATTCCCATCTGGATTATGAGACCACTGTTAGTGGAGTTTCCTACCACAAGGCTGCCCTCCCATCATGTTTAATGGGAGACTCCTTTCTAAAGAGCGTAGATTAAGTCAACATCTGCTCTTCTAGTTTGGAGAAGAGACGACTGAGGGGGGATCTGATCAACGCCTACAAATACTGAAAGAGTGGGTGTTAAGAGGAAGGGGCCAGTCTTTTTTCAGTGGTGCCCAGGGACAGGACGAGACGAAACGGGCACAAATTTGTACATAAGAAGTTCTGTCTACACATGAGGAGGAACTTCTTCACCTTGAGGGTGGCAGAGCCCTGGCAGAGTGTGGAGAGTTTTGTGGAGACGTGGCTAGAGAAGGGACATGATAAGATACAGCTAGTTAATCAATAGCAACCTTGGGCAAGGACACAGTGTCCTTGAGACAGTAGTTAGACAAAACAGGATACAGAAAGAGGATCTAGCTAGGGGGGTGCTGAGCTTTTGAAGGTATCCAATAAGGAGCTCAGTTTTGCAATATGTATGAGCCTTATTATGTTGATCCTAAAAGTAGGTACATTGCCTGAATAAAGTTGAGACTTGTTGATCATCATCTGATGTGCTCGTCTCCCGTCGTTTTCCTACACCAGAGGCTGCCCAGAGAGATGGTGGGGTCTCTGTCTCTGGAGAAATTCAAACCCTGCCTGGACACGTTCCTGTTCAACCAGCTGTGGGTGGAACTGCTGTGGCGGGGGGTTGGACTGGATGATCTCCAGACAGAGCTCCCTTCCAATCACACAATCACAGAATGCTGTGGGGTTCACACTACTATAGATTTCACCAAAATCAATCCAAACTTTTAAATCAGCTCAGATGAGGGCTATATTTGTAACTTTTGTATGAATGACCTATCCTAGACATGAACAAAATCACCTAATGCTACTGGTATGACAGCTCTTACCTGTAGGCCTGGCCAGTAGGCCTCCAGGGACTGAAAAACTGGCATGGACACTGTTCCTTTGTACATCTGAACCCAGAGGTACCAGTCATCAAACTTTGTGTAATTTTTGATAGCTTTGTTATATTCTATAAAGAAACATAGATGGGTAGATCATCCAACAAAAAAAATATCTTTTTTTTAAGAGTTAGAGAAGCCCCTTTTTCACTTGAGCCATGCCAAATGAATGACTTCTTAGGATGCTCAGTTTGGTAAAGCTTTGTTATCACAGATTGTTCAGAAGTATTACATCAAACACTTCAGGAACAGTCTTGAATGCATCCCGTTAAGATTCTTCATCCTCTCCTTCCACATTCCCATGTCCAGCATTTTCACAGGTGCAGTCAGGGAGGCAATTCTGGGACCCTTCCCACAGAAAACAAACTGCTCACCTAGAAACATGGACATCAGCTCCTTGTCCTGCAGGAGAATGGCTCCTTTGACAAGGTATTCGAAGTAGGAATCTACTCCAGCCCCGATACCAGCGTCTTGGGCCACCCACTTGGCAGTTATCACATCAATGTGGTTACCAACCTGCAAGAAGTGAGGGGAGGAAGAAAGAGGTAGTTAAAGTGGAAATAAAGCTAATCTACTAAATTGTAATTAAAAAAATCCCCACAACACAACCCTGCAAGAAAACCTTGACCTTTTTTCAGACCATCCATGTCACAGATCCACAATGTTTACACCAACCAACATTTTCTCTTTTACAAGACACATTTATCACCATCAGAGAGGTACAAAGTGTAGAAAATACAACTCTGGAATTTTATGCTTCCAACATAAACGCTACACTGGCCAAAACTAAACCCCATTGTCCTACTTTGAAAATGCCCAATTTCAACATGATGTGTCTGGTCCTAATTCATGTTCTACAAAAGAATAGCAGAGGATGAAGATGTACAGCTACAGAGATGAAGGCCAAGGATGACAAAGGCATGAGATCTGCCATGCTAACATTTAAATAGATCCTTCAAACCTGGGACTCTGCAGTTGAGAAAGAGACCCAGCTGATGAAGAATAAAATAGCCAATGGTGACTGGCTTAGCAAAGATAAAAACCACCCCACCTATTCAGTTTCTTTCTGAAACAAGAATTAGGGGCATAAACCAAAAATAAACAGATCCCAAAGCAAACAAAAGGAAATGCTTCTTTATGCAGTGTAGGAATACATCTGTTCCACTTCACATATGCAACATTAGGACTTCACAGAATTTCTATAGCTGCTTTTTGAAACAAATTGAAGAGAGACCGCCCGGGAGATAGTGAACACAGAGATAACTCTTCTAGCTCTGGATATTCCTACAACACCAGAGACTCTTGTCACACTTGCCGTGCTCTTATTCTCTTCCGTAGGCACACAAGGCATTAGACCTTTTATTTGACCTGTTACAGCTGCTGTTACAATAACTGCAAGACCCAGTAGAAGGCATTTGTCTCCCAACCACATCTGTTATGGAACAGAACAATGGCATAATGTTGGGTTCAGCCACTAAAGCAGGGATGTGGATGCTGCAGGTGGTCAGGAACAATGTCAAAACATGTGCCTTCAGCCCAGTTATTAGCACTGTGGTTATTTATCTAGATCTATCTCCTTTCTGTTTCTGCTGCTTACACTTAGAACTGCATCCACGAAACTACACAAAAAGCAGGCCAGAAAATTCTAACTTCATTCCTCACTCACCAGCCCAATATCCGAGCGATTTTTCCACAGCGCCTTCAAAGCCTTCCTGGCAACGTCCTCGAACACTGGGTCACCAGTAAGGTGGCTTAAAGTGGCAAATTCCACTATAAACGTACCAATTCCAGCAGTACAGGTAACCGGGGTCTCCCCAGGGTTTACCCCATGCAGCAAGTTCACTGTTCCATAGGGCATCCCGGTTGGGGTCTGAAAAGCTGAAATATGATCATTTTAGCTCACGTGACTGTTCACTGTTACATCTGACAGGCTGGAAAGCAAACATGTGTCTCACATTCCTCTCCACAAAGGCAAGAAATGGTGTAATCACAAAGAAGGAAAGGAGAAGCAGGGAATGATCCTGGGAGGGACACAGAGTGTACCCCAAGCTCCAAAGTCCCAGGAAGATACTGCAGATCTCTTCCACCTTGCTCAGAGCAGCAGATTGCATCCTGACTTTACTCGCAGCACAAGCAGGGGAGTCAAAGCAGAATTACACTAACTGGTCAGTAAAGTGCCAACACTGAACTTGTGGTTATTCAGTGCCAGCCCAGGGCAAACACCACAGAAGGAAGCAGCGCCAAGCTGTCAGGGCACACATCCCAGCCCACAGAGGAGTAGATAAGGCTGCTGCTTCTTGTCTTTAAAAGCTGCTGATTCACACCCTTTATTTATTATTTATATTAAATAAATTTCCCATCATCAAGCAACAAACAAACTGATGGGTTAAGTGCATACAAAGCTTGGTGTGCATATATACCACTGCTATCATGGCTTCACAGAATCCTCGTGGTAGGAAAGGACCTCTGAGATCCTCGAGTCCAACCAGACACACACAAAACCCCTACAAACTCAGCCACTAGAGCATGCCCTGAAGTGCCACATCTACACCTTTCTTAAATACCCCCGGGGATGGTGACTCCCCCACCTCCCTGGGCAGGCTGTTCCAGGGCCTGACCACTCTGTCAGTAAAGTCATTCTTCCCAATATCTAATCTGAACCTCCCCTGCTGCAACTTCAGACCATTTCCTCTGGTCCTGACACTGTTCTCTTGGGAGAAGAGGCCAGAACCCATCTCTCTACACTCTCCAGTAGTTTTAGAGGGCAGTGAGGTCTCCCCTCACAATGTTTTTCCCACAAAATAAACTCGCTCTGAGCTCAGGGAACACAGGTGTGTATTGTCAATTCACACTTCAAGCAGCCCCATCTTCACCAAACACACCAGTCACCTCCCAAACTACAGCACAGGGACACAAACCAGACACGTTCTTACCAGGCAGGAGTTTGCGAGCTGCTTCCTCTGCCATCCTGAGGAGAGGTCCAGAGCATGGCCAGCCTGCTTCTACTGCAACACCAGCCTTCCTCGACAGCAAGTGAGCCGAGAGGAGACCACCTACCACTGGAAGACGCACAGTAATAACCCCATTAAAGACTGGGGGAAGAATGAAATCTGAAGCCAGTCCTATTTATTTGCAGAGGCATCAGATTTCATGCAGAGGCATCACAATGAATACAAACAAAGATTCTTCTTTCTGGAGAAATAAGATGGCTTAACTGTAACAACATAAATCACAGTATGCCACAAAAGAACAGTGGTTTCTTTCTTCCTGCCTGTTTGCAATGTTTAACAGATAAGTATCTTCTGATAATTTAGAAGCATAAGACTCTACTTTCCCTACTACACCCGCGCTGCCCTGCAGACAATCAGTGAGCTCACAATGTAACACAAACTTCTGTGAGAGGAATTCTGTCTCATTTCTTCAAGAGGACTTAATGCTATGTTTGCATAAAGGAATACAATGTACTTTCTTGAACTCCTGGGAGAAAAACATCTACAATTTGAGTGTAACTAACAGGCACTAACTAACAGGCAGGGAGTTATTAGCCCTTTTCACAGGCTTCTCTACTGTCACATAACAAGCACAAACTCAGCAAAAGTACACCACTGCAAAAATTGGCTCAGTAATATTTGACAGGAGAAACAAACAAACAAAAAAGCATAACTAACAGTTTCGAGCCCTGTCAGTGTATTTTAGCTAATGACACTGACAAAGTTCAGCATTCACCTGGGTACAAGACACCAAAGGCCTTTGCAACATTCAATAAAAGAGACAAGTCTCTTTTTATGACACTAAAACAAGAAATTAATATTATATATAATAACATATTATTGTATTATTATTAATATTAATAATATATATTCTAAAACAGTACTTTAAAAAAAAAAAAGAGTATGTAATTTGTACTCTCGGTGGAAAAGATGTTTGCTCCAAAGTTTAAGACCTGGTGCCACAATACTAAAAGTGCCACGTCTACTTCTGCTTGTGTTGAGGCAGGAAGCAGAAAGGTGACGTGCAAAGACAAGAAGGAAGTGACATTTGTTCAGAATTTTTCTGTGTGTTTGTGTGTCCTGTTCCACCACGTGACAAATTCACTTCGGCCGCTCCCTCGTGTTACACCTGAGTGCAGTTCAGAGAATCCTACAGGAAGGAAATCCAGCACAAGCACCACGGAAAAACCCACCTCACCTCGAATGTTAGTTTCGAAGACAGATGCGTTGACATCGATATCAAAATCCACCCCTTCCTGCAGCACATTGACCACTCGCTGGAACTCAGAAACATTTCCCAAGATCTGCAGGGGGAGCAGGACAAGCGAGAACCAGGCTTAGAGTTCAGGAGAAATCCTAGTTTCATTTTACTATTTTGTGAAATCGCTTTTTACAAATACTACTAAAGTAACAACTGACAGCTCCATTTCATCTCAAGACATTTTTTTTTCCACACGCTTTCCATCTTTACTGCAGAGTGAGAAGGTGCCAGGAGCAGGGAGCTCTGGGCACCTGCCCGCCAGGGCTGGAGGGAAGTGAAATGCAAAAGCTCCTTAGTTAATTAATGACTGATTTTCTGTCACCACGGAACAAAAACAGGTGTGGAAGTGGTTGACCGCGGCCTTGAGCGGGCTGAAGGCCGGACTGCAACAGCAGGCACTGACAGCTCGTACTCACCAGAAGGGTGTCCAGGGCATCGATCAGCGTGAGGGAGAAGCTGTGCGGGCAGAGAATCGCGGTGAGGGCCGGCGGAGGAGGCTGAGGCCGGGACACCCAGCAGCGGGCTGCCCCAGGCCCTGCCCCGCGAGGGGCTATGCCCCGTCTCGAGGCCGGTCCCTACCTGCCCCAGGTGTCTTGCCCGTCGCACGTCAGCGGCCGCAGCTCGTCGTAGGGGAAGGCGCTTTCCAGGTAGTGCTCGTAGGCGTGGTAGAACATGGCGCGCACCCGCTCCCTGAGGCACAAGCACAGTCCCCGTTCAGCCTCACTCCACCCCAGTCCGGCCCCGCCGCCTCGGCCCCGAACTCACCGATAGGAAGCAACATCCAGACCGCGGGCGGCCGCGCCGGAACCGGCCGGAACCACCGGCAGCCGCAGCGCCCAGAGGCAGAGGAAGGAGCCGAACGAGCGCAGCATGGCGGCGCCAACCGCCCCGCCCCGCTCCGCCCGCCAGCCAATGGGAGCGGCCGGAGTGGGCAGCGCATGCGCACAACACCGGAAGTACGCTGAGCTGCGCCGCTGCTTCCGGGGTGTTGTGGGGTTGAGGGGAGATAACGGCGGGGGGGTGGGTACTTTGTCGGGTTGTTATTGCGGTTATTGTCGCCGGGACTGGAAATAGCTGCAGTTACCACCGTAAAGAAGGGAGAGGTTTTTGCCCTGCTGTACAGGACGCCGTAATTCCCCGTCGCAGGGACGCGGACGGGACGTGTAGGGGCAGAAACGGGCCTCCTGGACGGGTCGGAAGGACCTTGAGGGAGCTGGCAGCGCTGGAGGTGTGATTCTCTGACCTGAAAATAAATGAAACAAACACCGTGACGTTTTTATAGTAATGACGCATTACTGGTAGCGGTGCCAGCACCCTGGGAAGGTGCTTGTCCCATATCGGAGGAGAAGATGGTTCCTGGCACCACTTTAGTGCAATTCCTGTCTGGAAGTGAGCTGTGAAATGGCCCTGAATATTTGTGAATCGATTGGGAGGATCCTGGCTCATAAAACTTCCTCCTTACAAACCATCCTCATACTCTTTCTCCCTCTCATTCAAATTCAGCTTTCATTGAGTTTTCTGAGATGCCTCACGACCTTCAGAGAAGCCAGTGCTCAAGCCTGTGCAGGAGGTGTGTCACTGTGGCAACTGCTCTTCACCTGCATCTTTAGGCTTTGATCCACAGTAAATCCTTCCCTTTCTCCCCCATCCTTGCCCACAGGTGAGGAGGAACAGAATAGGACCCTGTCAGGGAGAACAGGAACAAGAAGAGAAGTATTAAGCCAGTCCTTTTCACNTACTCCAGGCCCCTCATAATCTTTGTAGCCCTCTGCTGTACCCTCTCCAGCAGATCCCTGTCCTTCCTGAACTGGGGAGCCCACCACTGGATCCACCGTTCCAGATGGGATCACGGCAGAGCAGAGGGGGAGGACGACCTCCCTCGACCTGGCAAAGGTGCAGTGTGTAGAAATCCAAACAAAATCCACTTGCTCGCCGGAGAGGAAGGGGCACAAGCAAGCCAACGCTGGCATTTAGTGTCAGGGGTGTCTGGCTGTTCTTCATAGAATGATAAAAACACAAGGTTGGAAAGGACCTATAAGATCATCTAGTCCAACCGTCACCGATACTACCCACTGAGCTACTAAAGCATGTCTTGTAGCACCTTGTCCAGACAATTCTTGAACACCTCCAGGGACGGTGACTCCACCACCTCCCTGGGCAGGCCATTCCAGGGCCTGACCACTCTTTGGGAGAAAAAGTATTTCCTGATATCTAATCTAAATATTCCCTGGTGCAACTTGGGGTCATTCCTTCGAGTCCTATCATGAGTTATCTGGGAGAAGAGGCCGATCCCCTCCTGTTCACAACCTCCCTTCAGGAAGTTGTAGAGTGCGATGAGGTCTCCTCTGAGAGCCTCCTCTTCTCCAGACTAAACAATTCCAGCTCCCTCAGCCCTTCCTCATAAGACTTGTGCTCCAGACCCCTCACCAGTTTTGTTGCCCTTCTCTGGACATGTTCCAGGGCCTTGATGTCTTTCTTGTAGTGAGGGGCCCAAACTGAACACAGTTCTCGAGGTGCAGCCTCACCAGAGCTGAGTACAGGGGGGTGGTCACCTCCCTGCTCCTGCTGGCCACACTATTCCTGATGCAGGCCAGGATGCCATTGGCCTTCTTGGCCACCTGGGCACACTGTCAGCTCGTGTTCAGCAAAGCATTGAGCAGCACTCCCAGGTCCTTTTCTTATTCATAGTCTTCTAGCCACTCTGCCCCAAGCAGATAGTGTTGCATGGGGTTATTGTGGCCAAAGTTCTTGATGTTCTTCAGTAAAATAAACCCATTTTAACTCAAGGCTCCTTGCCCAGGGCTGTCCCACTAGGTGTCAGTGCTCGCTCGCATGCTGGCTGCCCACAGCTCTGCTGGGTGGTGGCAACAAAAAGCCAGCGAGTGATTTCCACATATTGTTCATTTGCTGCAGCTGTGATTTAGGTTTCTAGGGCCATTTATCATCAAGCTGTCTGCTTTCTTATTCTGTGGCTCAAGGCTGCTGGAGTATATCTCTCCACGTTCCTGGGAGAATCAAAAGTATTGGAGTTGATTTCACTAAAAGCTGTCACAGTACATTACTGGAGCGCATTTTATTAAAGTTCATTTTCCAGACTTAAATTTCACAGTGTTTGAGACCACTGTCATTTACCATATACCGGAACAGTAATTTCTCTATCAAAATCAGTTATTGAATCCTGAAAGTTGACTGAGGTATTTTTGAAACGGATGCAGGGCGTGAACTGAAAGAAAACCAGGGCAAGACAGAGGCAGATCTGCACAGTGTCTCTCCCCTGCCTTCCCAAGGTGAGACAGGAAGGTGGGAGCCCACGACCAGCGTGGCCATGGAGGAGGCTGACTCCATGGAGGCAACATCATGGGCACTTAATTATACTAATTGAAAGGTGCTAGTTAGTTGTTGCACACCACTGAAAGTTTGTGAAATATATTAATGGAAAAAAAATTGGCTAACAGAGTTGAGGTAACCATTGCAAAAGAGCTTTCTGTCTCTCAACCTGCAAGGGCTGGTGTGTCGCAAGGACCAGAAGAAGGCATGGGCAGAGGATGGTGTAAATGGGATGGAGTCACTGCTCCAGGGGCTGCAAGAGCAGCCGCTGGGAAAGCCAGCTGGACCAAAGCTGAGCTAGTTGTGGGAAAGCTGCTTTTGGTGCACATCTCTCACTCTCCTCACTCTTTCTGAGAGCATTTTGGGCAGATGAGCACCCTGAGGTAGATTTGGGAGCCAGATGGGGCTGTCTCCTTCCAAGTGTTTGCTGCTCTGCCACCTGAAAACCCCAGGTTTCTTGCAAGCCCTGCTGAAGGATGGTGACAACGCTGTTGCCACCGCAGGGAGGCTGAGAAAACTGGCTGTGAAGCACCGGGTGGGAGCAGCCCCTGTTGTCAGAGGGGTCTGTGCAGTGCCATGGCTCAGGGTGTCAGAAAGCCCAGTCTGGTGATCATAGAATTGTGGAATTTTCAGAGTTGGAAGGGACCTCTAGAGATAACTCCCCTGCTAAAGCAGGGTTGCCCAGAGCACATCACTCAGGCCTGCATCCAGGTGGGGCTTGAAGATCTCCAGAGAAGGGGACTCCACACTCTCTCTGGGCGGTCTCCCAGGGCTCAGCCACCCTCACTCCAAAGAATATTTGTCTCATATTTGAATGGAACTTCCCATGTTCCAGCTTGTGCCCATTGCCCCTCATCCTGTCACTGGGAACCACTCAGAAGAGTCCGTCTCTACCTTCCTTCGGCCCACCCTTTAGGTACTTGTGAGCATGAAGAAGGTCTCCCCTTAGCCTTCTCCAGCCTAAAGAGTCCCAGCTCTCTCGACCTTTCCTTACCAGGGAGGTGCTCCAATCCCTCCATCACCTTTGTTGCCCTACACTGGACTCTCTCCAGTAGTTCCCTGTCTTTCTTGAACTGAGGAGCCCAGCACTGGAGGCAGGATTCCAGTTGTGGCCTCCCCAGTGCAGAGCAGAGGGGGAGAATGACCTCCCTTGACCTATTGGCCACACTCTTCCCTACACAGCCCAGGATGCCATTGGCCTCTTGGCCGCAAGGGCCCATTGCTGGCTCATGGAGAGTTTACTGTCTACCAGGACCCCCAGATCCTTCTCCTCAGAAGTGCTTTCCAGCAGGTCCATCCCTAACCTCTACTGGTGTCTGGAGTTCTTCCTCCCCATGTGCAGGACCCTACGCTTGCCCTTGTTGAACCTCATCAGCTTCTTCTCTGCCCAGCTCTCAAGCCTGTCTGCTGTGATGCTGCTCAGCCCCCAAGCATGGGATAAACAGGCATTTCTAGGTCTTGTGGCACCATCTGCGTGTTAATACATACAAATACAGCTGGTGGGGCAGAAATTAGCTGGGGGAAAGGGTGGATTTCAATGTGGAATATTAATCTGGTGGGCACATCACATCATACAAGTTACTTGGGCTTTGATGCAATAAATCGAAGAAGATGCAGCGCGTGGTGCTTTCAAATGGACAGAGCACGTTACTAAAATATTTAGGCTGCCTCAGAGCTAAGTGCTTCCTCAGATGCCTCCCTCCAGCTCGTCAGGCTTTCTGTCTTTATGAAAAGGCCACTGGCAAAACAATCTGAAGTTACGTTTGGATGAGGGGGAGGCTGTAATTATAGGGGCGTTTAACACTTTGCTTTATGACATCTTTAGGCGGAGGACTTGTTTACTACTTGCTATTACCATAAGTGGTGCTGTTGCCCTGCTTGCAATTTTGATGCCCATTAAGATGGAAACTGTATGTAAATCAGGATCGCCCTTTAATATTTATAATTCATGGTGGGATGTAGGAGTTTGTCTGTTACGAAAAGAACCGTAAACAGGAGTTTTATGAACACCGAAAACTGTTGCTAAGGTGCTTCTCTTGAAATAATTTTCCTTTGCAGCCGAACATCAATTCTTAATTTTAGTAGCACGCGTAGCAGGATGGAAATGATGATTGATTTTTCTCCAAGTGCTGTGGGCTGCTTCAGTCGAGATTTCACTATAAAAGACTAGACGTTTCCAATTGCTTTTTATAAGTTCAGAATTGATTTTATTTGTTTAGCACCTGACTAACATAATAAAAGAGGAAAGAAATACAGCCAAATATGAGAGCCGGAAAACTGTCGGGCTACCTGGTTTCTGGCCTTTTTATTTGGTGTGGTGATTTTAAGCCATGCTGTGATTTAAAAGAGAAGGAGCTGGAATGCCAGCTGCCTGGGGTGTACCTGGTGTCCCAGACAGGGGGTACAGACAGACATGTCCCACCAAGACAGCACTCAGCGAGGAGAAACGATGGCAGATGTGAAAGGGAGAACTGATGGAGCATCACTCCACCGTGCACCTCCCTGGCTTCAACTGATCCTCATTAAACCTCTTCTTGCTTTTTCTTTCACTAACTTAACTAGCTAATGTGGCGGCAGGAACTGTTGGTTGGCAGCAACCAGAGAATTAACGCAGCAAAGGCTCCCATTCTAAACAGGTCTCCTCCGAACAGAAGCTGTTTTGCACTGCATTCACAAAGAATCGTGGCTCTGTGTGGAGTTTGAATATTTTACGCATGTCTGGCTTACTGTTGGGATTTTGACAAGTGAGAAAGCAAAAATAAAAGCGAGTTAGCATCAACGTGTCTCGGGTTTTAGTGCGGGGATTTATGGCACTCATGTTACATGACATCGATAAAGTCCAAAGCTGCCACACGTGTGTGAATGAGGTTTCATTTTCTTTATCCGAGCTCAGATTTTCCCATAGGGATTGTGGCTTTGATACTCTTTTACCAGGAAGACTTAGAGGTGTTCGGATGATTGGGGTCTGTCGAATACAAATAGGCAAACAGGGCACAGGCAGCATTTCCCTTCTTACATTAATTCTTCATGTCCCCAGTGGCCAAGGAGCAGGGACGCAGCCTTTGGGCACGGGCAGGGGAGAGGTGTGGGTCTGGCTGCAGTCGACCCCTGATGCCACGAGAGTCAGGAGGGGCTGCAGAGGGAAATATAACCTTTTCTTGGAGGGCTTGCAAAGGTAGGGAATTTTAAAAAATGAAACAAGAAGGGTTATGCAACCTTACGCAGCGTGGGAAAGGGGTGGAAAGCTTGGTTATCAGCTCCAGCGCAGCCAGGATTTCACAGAATTGTGGAATTGTCAGAGCTGGAAGGGACCTCTAGAGCTCACCCAGTCCCACTCCCCTGCTAAAGCAGGGTTGCCCAGAGCGCATCACTCAGGGCTGCAGCCAGAGAGGGGGTTGAAGGTCTCCAGAGAAGGGGACTCCACACCCTCCCTGGGCAGCCTCTGCCAGGGCTCTGACACCCTCACCACAAAGAAGTTCTTCCTCATATTTGAATGGAACTTCCCGTGTTCCAACTTGTGCCCATTGCCTCTCGTCCTGTCCCTGGGAACCACTGAGAAGAGTCTGGCTCCATCCTCCTTCAACCCACCTTTTAGATACTTGTGAGCATGAAGTAGGTCTCCCATCAGCCTTCTCCAGCCTAAAGAGCCCCAGCTCCCTCAGCCTTTCCTCAGCAGGGAGATCCTCCAATCCCTCCATCATCTTTGTTGCACTAAAATTTTGGCCTCAAAGTCCAAAAAACATGTATGGCTGGGAGAACAACCCCCCCTTTCAGATTCAAGGAAGAAGGGCTGAGTTTACAGCTGGAGAGAAGCAGTGAGAAAACCCTCCTGTGGCTCTCTGGAAACACAGAAAGATGATGGCAGAGACATTCTATCCCCCAGTTTATGATCGTGTAAAACAAATTCACTGAAACTTGTCACAGAACAAGGATCTCCTGCTGTTAGGGAAAGGTCAGAACAGAGGTGAGTGTGTTTCTCGAAGCAGAGACAAGGACTCTGTGTGGGAGCGTGTAAGGCTGCACTGGTAACCCAAAGAGGCTGCAGGACCAGGGGGAGGTGGTTTGGGAGCTGCTGTGGGGATCTGGACAAGGAAATTTTGTCTGGAGGTTTAGGGATGGGGATGGGGGGCAGGGGACAGGGGAGGAAGGGAGCCAGCAGCCACACTGGGACCCAGCTCAGGCTGGGACTTGCACAGGACCTGGGTAATAATCTGGGTCTAGATTGAAAAAATGTTTTTTTCAAGGAGGAAAGCAAACCAGTGCCCCAAAAATGCTTAAAGCTCTCCAGCAGGGGAGGTGTGAGGCCCTACCCCAGGCCTGGTGTGGGGCAGCGCTGTTGGCTGGAGAGTGCTCCCATACACACCCAAGACTCAGGGAGAGCCCCAGGGGTTGCGGTGTTGAACTGTGCGTGGGAGTGAGCTGACAGGGGGTGACATCCCCCTACCAGGCTGTCACCTGAAGGAGTCCCCAAAAAAGCTTCAGCTATGCAGTTCCCAGCAGGACCGTAGGGACATTTTGATGTCCCCTTTTGCTGTTTGTCAAAGCTGTGGACAAGGGCAGCTTTCACGGGGGGATCCAAATTGGAACTGGACACTTCTGCGGCAGCCTGGACAGAGGTACCAGCCAGAAAGAGAGGTGCTGGTGAAGACATTTGTGTTGAAACCTCTCTGGCAAACATTTGGTGGTTTGTAGAGAACAGAAAAATGAAAACTTTGCTTTAAAAACAAAACTTTCAGTTTTCAGTTGTTAGTTTGGGATTATTGATAAAAATCAAGCAGGTTGTCGCTGGCAGTGGCTTTTCAGAGTAGGATTTGGTGGCTAACCACCTGCTCCCTCTGTGGTCAACCAGAAGCATTTCAAAGGTGGTTTTACACCCCTGAGTCCCTGGTCCGAGTGCCCAGAGAGCTCCTGCCCCTCTGGACAGTGCTGTGAGACACAGCCCTGCCACCATGGCAGCATCACAGATGTTCAACCATGGCATGGGAAGGGTTGTCCGTGCCTTTCTGTCTGCTGCTGCTCTGGACCTTTTCAGTGGTGGGACTGTCCAGCCAGGTCCCCAGTAACCCACCCCTCTGGGTTTCCAAAGCGTCACGTCTTCTTTCATTCCCCAGCTTCTCATCTGTTCTGCTGCTCCTTTCCATTAGGAAAGGGCATGGAACTTCTCACTGGGGTCCCTACAACAGCGCCTGGAGAGACACCTTGCTGTGCAAACTGGGCTTAGGCATCTGCCCTGTTGCTCCCCATGTCCCTCTGCTGTCAACACCCCAATGGAGCTTCTGGGGCTCTGGGCCCACAGGAGCCCCTGGGAGGGCTGCTCCTTTCGCTGGGTGCTTGTGATGCTCTGGTCTCCTCTTCTCTCAGGGAAGAGCCTCTTCTGTGGCTAGCTGTACACAGACGAATGACCACAGAGCTACAGAGGAGTCAGGCAGCTGACAAAGCTGCCATCATGGAAATTATTTTTAAAGAAATCTGTGTGCCTTATTTGTTATCAATTATTAAGTGTGGTCAGATCGCATCTGTGTCATGAGAGGACTGTTTTCGTGGCAGTTCTGCTGCTGCTCTCTGAATCCTCAAATGTCAGTGGGCCGGAGGGCTGCTTTCTCTCTAATTTGAAGATGATAGTTATTTCTCCTCCATTAATGTTTTTTTTTTGTTTGTTTTTAAAGCCTACTAGAGAGCCTTGAAGGCATGTGCTGGCTCTGCTTTTGTGTCAGACAAAAGGTATGTATTGAGGCATTCTGCACTGCTTTCCCTGTGAAGCTGCTTTGAGGCAGTGAGGTGACAAGGGTGGCCATGGACTCTGAAAGGACAGGCCTCCAGATGGGAAGATGACAGCGCAAAACTCCCTACAGTGACTTTCCAGCTCCACCAAAACAGAAGCAGGTTCCCCTTGGTGTCAGCACAGCAGTAGATCTCCTGAGCTTCAGAGGTGGATGACCACTCTGAGGACAAAATCACTACCTGCCTCTGAGCTCCTTGTCCCTCCTGAACCCAACCATTTTATTTACAAACTGTTGTGCAAAGGAGAAACCATCAGTGGTACAAAGGGACACCCTGGTTACTCCTCAGTCATGGCATGGTTATCTGCAGCTCAGAGTGGGTAGAAGATGCCACAGTGGGTGGGAGCACCAGATCTTCCATTAGACCCTTCCTACAGCATTTTGAGGGTGCAATGTGTTTATAACCAACCGGTTGTTGCCTTCAGGAGTCTCCATTTCAGCCGGAGTCACAGCTGTTTTTCAGTGTCAAAGATATTAGTGCTGTGGGTTATGCATCTCGAGATTTCAGTTGTGATTTCTCAAAAATTGGTTGAGTACCAACAAGCAAATAACAACAACAAGGCACCGCCCTGCCACAAAAAGACACTGCAGTTTTGGGACTAAGTTTGATAGGATTCTGAGCTGAATTTTGCTCATTGTGAGACCTAAATGTTGGGGCTCATTTCCTGTCTTTTGCCCTTTATTGTTTTTTTTTTTTTTCTCGTGGTGTAACAAAAATTTGTGAAGCTTAACATTAGATATGGGTTAGGACTTTACTGAACCATGCTCGTATATTTTAAAGGCATTTTGAAGAGCATCATCCTGTACCATTCACTCAAAAAACTTAGTGAACCAAGTTAAGTGTAGTTAAAATTCAGGAGACTAAACTTACCTAGATTTTAATCTAACAAGTCATTGTGGGGAACACCTTATACCAACACAAACTTTCTGAATTTGTATACAGGTGAAAGAGTTTTCATAGCTGGAAGGGGAAAATATGACCTTTCTGAAATTCTAAAACTAACCCCAGCTCTCTGAAAATAGAAAAAAAATCCAATGATAAACACTCTGAGAGATTCCTTTTGCAGATTAGGGTGGGGTCTTTTAACCTAAAGTCAAGGGAAACTCAAACTGTTTTCTGCAAGAGTCCTCAGTAGCCCCTGCAGCAGATGATGGATGATCCCTGTATTGCGTTTGAGAACTCAGGAGGACTCTGCAATTAAGAGATGGGCTGCGAAATGATGAGGTTTTAAAACTTGTGAGCTCTGCCTGCTTGCCTCCTTGTTTCAGAGACTTAACGAGTCAAAGACCTTTTCAAACTTCCTCTTGCTACCCGCCATGTTAGAAACATAACATTTTTCCTACTGATAGTGGAGATTTTTAATAGGACTGTGTGGCTTTGGGCTGAGATTTTAGAAGACAAAACAAACCTCCTGGGAGCTGCTGGTGCTTGGCCAAAGCAGAGGAAATTCAGAGTGTGTCCTGTCCTTCTCCAGACACTGCCACATGCGATGCTAGGCTCTTTTTGAGCTTTTGGACAAGTTTGGCTGTGTTTGGGTGACACCTGAGCATTGTTGGCATGAGCCCCTGCCTGCACGCCAGTTGAGGCTCGCTGTGTTGGATGTGGAGCAGCACTGCAGGAAGGGAGCATCAGCCTGGAGTCCTGCCATGTCTGTGGAGCTGGCCACCCTCTTTGGGGGAGCTGAAGTTGTGACTTTTAGAGGGGTCACCTGAGCCACCTGGCTTGCCCCAGGAGCCTCCTGTGGCTCTCTAGCTGTGCGGTTCCCAGAGCCGCTGTGGGTGCAGTGGAGGTGAAGGGGCCAGCTCATCTCATAACTGCTGTCACTGCAGCCTGGCGTTGGGAAACGAAGCGGTGCAGCGATAGAGATCAGAGGTGCTTGTGCTCCATGCCGAGCACCCCAAGAGGCAGGTGAGGAGCAGTTACTCTGCTCTGCAGCACTGGTTGCGATTACAAATCCCTTCCCGCTATGGGCTGTGACAGAAACATGGCTTTCTGATGTTTCTCATGAGAAGCAAGACTTGTCCCTTCCAACCCTTGGCACAGCTGGTAGCCAGGCCTGCTCTCCCCTTTGCACCCGTGCTGCCTCCTGCCTCCTTCCAGACCCACCTGGGAGCAGATGCTCCTTGTATGGTCCTTTCCCACATCTCCTGGGAGACTCACTCATGTCCAGCCCATGCTGTGTTGAGGGTCTCCCAGTCTCTCCACTCACCGCTCTTCATAACTTGAGAGGGTAAATTGTCATTTACTGGAGCAAACTTGGTCATCCCCGTCCTTCCTGAGGGTCCCTTAGCACTGGTGATTTTGTTTCATCTCGGATTTTAACCAGTCATTCTTCCCAGACCAGAGAAACCTTTCCCAAGCCAAATTTGAGAAAACTTAGCAAGTTTGCAGGGCAAAAAATCCAGTTCTGACAAATCTGCTTTCCAAAGTAAAGTAATGTTGCCAAATACTTCAAACTAGAGGAGTTAGGAAATTCTCCTTTGGCTCCACCTGGCCTGGTCTTACTAAAACAGAAAGTCCTGATTTTTCATGTTTAACCTGTTAAAAGCATGGCTGCTGTCAGGCTCCTCCAAGCCCAGTTTGCTGCTGTGGCTGGCTGTGCCACTGGCCATCTCTGGATGATGGTATTGACCTGCTGCAGAGCTGAGCTTCATTTTTAACTGCACAATCAGCCGCACTTGTTTTCCTGCCAAAACAGGGCTTATGAATGGGTGGAATTAGCTAGCGAGGTACATCCAATTCGTGCTGTAAAAAGTTACCATCCAAAGAGGAGAGAAGGAGTGAGGGAAGACGAAAGAGATGTTTTGTTTGCAGTGAAGCACCTCTTCATTTACGTGGGCTTGAGATGAAATGAGCCTGTAATTTCTTTCGTGGCTGCAGAGACCTGCCCTTGCTGCTCATTTCCAAGCCTTGCCATGGTCCATGAGAGCTCTGCTGCTGTGAGGACAGATGTCTTTGGGGACCATTGACTCCTGTAGCACCTGGAGGCACACCTGGGAGGGCCTCTCACTGTTTTCATGAGCAAAAGGCAAGTTGGGTTGGTTGCACATGCCAAAGCGTCTGCCCTGCTCTGCTCTTGTGAGACACTGGCTCTGGCAGGAGGCTCCATGGCCTGTGGCAGGTAAAGGAAGGGCCAACTGTTCCTTTGGCCATGGACACTGCCAGCCCAGAAACAAGCCCTATGCTTTCACTGTGCCCCTCAGGAGACACAAGGTGTGATGGGATGGCTGCCGTGGGACAGAGATATTAATTCTGCCACCTCTGTACAAAAGGGTGGGATTTCCCCTGGTTTCTATAGGTTTCCACTGGTAACCACAAGCAGGTCACTCCGCTGTCATTGAGAAAAGTGTTGCATATGGAGAACAAAAGGTTTGGAGCACTTTCCTTTGCCTTTCGATTCCAGGGAGAGCTACCTGTGCTTTTTTAGCAACCTCCCTTTCTCCACCTCAGGGGCAGGAAAAGATGCACAGCCAGTATAGGGACACAGGGACATTGTACCTGCCAAGGCTGGCAGGTGCAGAACCTGTGGGAAGTGCCTTTTTCCATCAGAAGGACCACACAGTGCCTCTGCCTACGTGATTTGAGGACCAGCCTGGACAATTCCCACGTTGGAAATCCTCATTGCTCATTGCTCACCAAGTGGAAGTGGCAGAGGGTGACTTTTTCTCAAAAGCCCCATCAAGACTTTTCACCTTTTTACCTGCTAGTCTCTGTCCTGAATCTTGCTGGACCTGTGTCCAACAACTGCACTGCCATGGTCTGACACTAGGAAATGCAGTCACACATCAAAGCCAGCAAATATGGGGAAAAAAAAGGGTTTTAAAAAAGTCTACTGAGGAAACAAAGCTCCAGATCTTCTATAACCCCTCTTGTCTGGGCTGGCAGCAACAAGTGAGCTTTAGATCCTTTGGCCACCATTTTTAAGGCATAGAAGAAAATGATGCATTACAAAATCATGAGGAACTGGTGGCCCTTTCTTTGGGAAGGCTTAGCAAGGCTTTGGAGCCTGAGAAGGGATGTCTACTTTATTGTTGGAATGTTTTGCTTTTCTTATGCCCACGTGCCCCAGTTTGGCTGTATCACAAACCCATGGAGAAATCTCCTTCAGTGCACACTCGGTGGCGGGGTCAGTAGTAGTTTTACATCTCCCACCTACACTGACCACAGCTGGGAGGTGGGTTCCCCTGGGTGCTCCGTGGCCCTTTCCCAAGTAGTAAGCAGAGGAGCTGGGCTGCAGCAAGGTCACAAGTGTGGGAAGGGGTCTACAACAAAGGTCCCAAAGCTTGTGAGGAGCTAGGGCTGGAGCTGGGTAGTTGGGAAATTGTTTGGCCAAGGGAGCTGCGGTTGGGGTGGGAGCAGTGCTTGGTGTGGTTTGGTGAGACCCACAGCTTCCTTGGTAGAGGAACTGTGAAGTTTCCAGCCCTGCTAATAAATCACATGGGAGTGACTATAATGACAAAGGAAATAATTACTTCATTGTGTTTTCTTCTTAAGAAACTCATCTTGTCACACCCTGGTGCCTGTGAGCGGAGCAGCGAGGAGTTTGCAGGTCGGGAGTGTAGGAGGGAGTTGAGGCTGTTGGAGCACAGGTCAGCTGTGCCAGCGGTGGGTGCAAGAGAGCGACAGCAGCCAGGGCTGGGGGTCCTGCAAGGCCAACGAGGTCATTTGGGAGTCAACCGTAGGGCAAAACCCTGTGAGCCAAATCCTGCCCGGTGTTAAGGCAGCTCTTCTTTACGTGGCTAATCCCAAATCACCCTCAAGTCAACCAGCTGCCTCTGGAGACCTGCTGAGCACCCAAAGTCAGCAAGTTTTGGCTATGAACACCATTACTAAGCCCATAGTGGGACAGCAATTCCAGAGCGCTGAGATAAGCCTGGCCGCTGTGTAATCAATGGCTTTAGTAGGTGTCTATCTCAGCATGCCATTAGGAGTTAAAATCATTCCTTACTGATGGGAAACAAAAGAGCTTTGAAAAAAAAAATATGTATCCTGGTGATGGGCTTTGTTTTGCATCTCTTTGTGACAAAAGTGATTAAACTGCTAAATCACAGCTGCTTTTCTCATAAAGAAGACAAAGCATCTTTAGATCCCTACATCATTTCAAGAGTTGCAGAAAGCTCTAGGTAAATGGGAGTGATTTGATCTATCTTGGTTTTATCACTCTATCTCCTACACTCACCGGCTCCCGAGCAGGGTGTATTTGCTGTCTCATGGCCCGATAGCTTCCTGTGTTACTCATAACTTAAACACCGAGAGAGAGATAAGGGATTGGGTTTGGTTTGTTTCCTTTAAGAAGAAATGAACATTAATAAATATCTCATTACCAGAAAGTGTCATAGTGAAAGTACAGAGCTTTCTCCTGTTCCACAGTTGGCTCTTTAATTTTCACCGTGGTTAAAGAGCAACATGAAAACCCTGAAAAATGATCCCAGTCATACTCAGCTGAGTTTTCAATAACTGCTGGATCAGATAGGGCTGAGCACCTATCGCGGGAGATGATCAGATAGGGGCAGCAAACTGCTGCAGCCTTTGCTCGGCACAAATTATTCCCCGCTAATGTCAACAGAAAGGGTGAAAATCTGCTGTTGCAGCATCCATGATCTCCATATTTCAGAAAGCTCCTGAGCCCTTGGGCCTTGAGGTTGGTTGTGAGGAGCCCTGGTCCTGCTGTGAGTCAATTCCTGTAGCTTCAGCTCACCGCGCTCCAGAGTGAGCCACTGATGAAGGTCTTGTCCACCAGCCCCGTTTCAAGGAGAGGTGGATGTTGATGTCCCAAAAGCATGGGCTGGCTGTGGAGATGGCCAAAGGGTCTGCTGCACTGGAAAGCACTTGTAGAGGTTGGCAGTCTGGTCTCTAATCTTCTGGCCATCAGGTTTCATTCATGGTTGTCTCCCACAAGGGAGTGAAGATGCCTCTGTTGAGAAGGTTGACTGAAAGGGTCACCCAAGAAGGGCTGCCCAGAAATGAAACTGTGAGAGGCAGAAAGAGAGGGGACCACCAAGCTTGGGGTGAGAGGGAGCAGTGCAAAGGGTGGGAGAGGACAGAGAGTGAGTCAGGACTGTCCCCAGGCAGGGGATATACATGGGTCCCAGCAAGGAAACTTTCTGCTCTCCTGTCTTCAGCCACACTTGGGATGTGAGTCCTTCTGCATCTATTCCCTAGAGCAGAGAATGGGAGTCATTGCCAAAACCACCCCAAAGAGCCTCCAAAGATGGTGTCAGCCAAAGAGGCAAAGGGTGTCCTGAATAAACCCCCCAAAACCCACTGCTGCTAGGGAAAAGCCAGGGACAGAGCGATGCTAGAGAGCATGGGTATCCATGCTCAGTTCCCCATTGGGGAAGGGTAGTATCAAACCCAGCAAGCCCCTCCACACTGGTCACTGGTGGTGGTGGTGACTTGATGCCTGGGTTTGGATGGCTTGTGGGCAAACCATATTCTCCACCACCGTGAGAACAGGAGAAGTGAATGAGCAGCATGATGCTCATATGTGAAAGGTCCAGGTATGGGAGTTAAGAGATCTCAATAGAACATCAGCTTCCTTTTGGAGATATATACATACATATATATATATGTATATATAACACGCAGCCAGGAGTGGGGAGTGGGGAGGAAAGCTTGAAAAATGAGTGAGCAAACAAGAAAGGGTCAGAAAGCAGAGAAAGGTCCACCTCCCAAAACAGCTAGAAAGGAAAGTTCTCATGACTTTTAGGCCAATCTCCTGACACATGACTCCGGTTTTAGAACATGTGGGGTTGGCAATACAGTGGATTATTTGTTACAAATGATTTACAAGGCCCTTCAGAAGGAAATAAATTTCACAGGACAGTGCCTCCAGGGAAAATAATACGTATTTGGATGGGTGATTCATCATTCTGCATTAAGTCCATAAGCTCAGCTGACATGGAAGTATACCTGATAATCTCTTATCTAAATAATTTCCCCTTGAAATCCTCCATCTGTGCAGCTTTGTGCTGTTGATGTGAGGATAAACTGCGGGGCCAGAACTTCTTCTGGGGAAACTGCTCTTGTAACAGTGTGGGAGCTGCTGAGTCCTCCCCAGCAGACCCCACACCATGTCAGGTTATGTGGAAGGCACCAATGGTGCCAGATAGCCCCAGATAGGTGGTGGAGGGTAGGGGCAGAGGCCTGTTCTGCATTTTTTGGAAACCTGGGTCCCTTTAAAGCTTCTAGGGGTGATCCACCTGGTTAACTCTTGGCTTATGATCAGTACAAGGGCTTTCATCTAGATTGCTCACCAGGGAGCATTCCCTACTCTTCAAAAGTTACTAATTGTCTTAATCCTGAGACACTTCACCAGTTTTCTCCAAATCTTTTCTTTGCCACTGTCAGTTTGGGTCTTCTTCCTTAACCATTCTGGGATCAAGCCAGTCGCAAATTCTGGGCTTCAAAATCATATTCCACTGGTGATGCTGAAAACATCAGCATCAAAAAAAGTGCATTAAAAACATCAGACAAAACCTCAGCCCACAGCAGTCTCCCCCAAACTCCTTTCTTTGCCTTACTCTCATCATCCTCTTTTTTCATCTGTTGCAGACACAGGGGTTTCTTCATCACTGGGCTCCAGGGGCTGTTTTTTTTGTGAGGGATGCGGTGCTGGCTGTGTGGAGGTCATCATTATTGTGTGCCATGTGATGGGGCAGGACACCTCCAGCTGTGATGGGAGTAGAGCTTGGAAAGACTGTCATGAGTTTGGATATGGGTCCTTCGAGGGTCCTACAACCCCATAGCCCTGCTGGGACCTGGCTTGGCAGGGTGACGTGATGCTCGTTCTACTGAATTCAAGAAATTAATTCCTAATTATAGCAGCCACCCACAGCTTTCCAAATAATGTAGTATCTGAGGAGGTCATGAACCCCGTGAATCACCTATGAATCCACCTATGAATCTGGTAAAATAACAGGAAATATAGGCATATTGAGAAGTCACCCCGTTGCTGATTCTGCCGATAGTATGCACCGTGCTTTTTCCTTTGCCATGGAAACAGGTTTGGATGGGACCCAAAAGGGTAACAGCTCTGCAGCTACCTCTCTCTTGAATTCAGGCTGCAGGTTTGCCTCCTCACCTGGCTAGAAGAGCCCCGCACCAGCAGCCCCAGGTCTCACAGCCTGCTGGACCTCTGCTTGCCTTGAGCAGTGGTGAGGACATCTGCAGAGAACTTCCATCCAGCCCCAGCCATGGTCAGCCTGGAGAGGTAGAGACATGTGGCCAGGATCTGCATCTTGGTGAAAGTACAGAGCCCCATCCCTCCAGCTCACCCCACAGGGTGCCCAAGAACCTGTCCACCCTGGACAAGCTCTGGGATGGAGAGATGGGGAGCAGCTTCCCACCATGCTGGCAGCTGGGTTCCTTTCCCAGCGCTGGCCACTGCTGCTGACACAGTTTCTGTGCTGACATAGCATGTGGCAGCGAGGCACGGCTGCCGGTAAGCAGCGTAAATAGAGCCTCTCAGATGTGGTTGTTTTGTTTTCCTCCCATCTTCTCCACAGGGGAAAGCTACGAGCAGAGCTCACCACCAGTAGTTTTGGTGCATCGGGAGAAAGGGGCTCACATCCAAGCATCTGCAGGGCACGGTGGGCAGCAGGGACTGGTCTTCTTCTTCCATCCGACAGCTGTCCTGCAGGTGGTGGGCATGAAAGCTGTGGATGACCCCATTTTGGGGTTCCTCTGCCCATCAGCATCCGTGATGCTCCCTCTGTGCTACTTCATGAGCCCTGCCACCTGCACCCATGAAGTTGCTTGGATTCCCAGCTCTTCTCCATCCCTGCTGGGACCCCCTTGCCCTCTCCCAGCTTCTCATCACCTCTTCCTCTCACCACCTTCCTGGCACCCTGCAAACCATCGTCCCTCTTAATTTTCCCTCTCCCAACTCCTCAAACCCCATCTCAATTCACCCTGTCCCTTGCTCAACCTGCGTGGCTGCATGGGCAGCTCTCCATTAGCATGAAATTCAGCAAACCCAGGGCATTTTGGAAGGGCTGAGGGGATCTGTGAATTTGCTTTGAATATAGCAACATGTTTTGGCTGAAGGGAACAGGAGAACATTCTGAAAATGTCAAAATATTTTGTTTAGGCATTTTTTAAACAAAATGTTTCACTTGGTAGTTGACAAAAAAAAAAAAAAAGGTTCAAAATCTTCAAAGCAAAACCTTCCCATTTTTGTTTTGAGATGGCACCTGCGTGTGAGAATTCAAACTACAAAGGCACAAGAGCCGTTTCCTTTAGTAAATAATGTCCAGGCACCCATGGAAGTTTCTTTGGTGGAAGTCAAAATGTTTCAAAGGGAGTCAACACATCTTTTGATTTTATTTTTTTGCCCTGTTTCACTTGGCGGGGGAAGAAAAAAAAAAATCTGTCCTTGCTGGGCCTGGATCAAGGACTCCTGTTCATTTTTATGTTGGCTGCTAAGTAGAAATATTTATGACAACACATGTGGCTTGCTTTGGAGCTCAAATCTACTTCTCGCATTAGAGAGGGAATTAACGCTGGGGTCAGGTCCTCTGCGGTGACCCTCCCTGTCTCTGCTGCTCTGGTTTCTCAGCCCTGGGCAAAGGGGGCAGAGAAAAATCTCTTTTCTCCATATTTAAGTTTGCTCCAGCCCTTGCTCTGCCCTGGAGATCCTGTAGCTTTCTCTCAACCGAGGCTGCAATTTCTTTGTGTTTATCAGAACCTTTCCTTACATCCCCATGTATCTGGCTGTCTGCCCCTTGTCCTGTCCACTCACCTCCACCAGCTCTCCTTGAGCACCAACCAATGGGAGAGGAGTCCAGGGTCATGGTTTATCTCCCCTCACCCAGCGCTGGCTGCATTGAGACTCTTCTGAAAGGCCTTCAGATGACACACATCCCATTTTTTTGCCTGGTTTTCTAAGGCAACAATGTGCTGCAGTCATGCCAGCTGCCTATTTGTCTTTCTGCCATCTGTCTGGCAGTCTCCCACAGAGCTTTTAGAGCCGATGAGTAATTTCAAGCAAACTTGCCCAAAGACTCCTAGATGGGAAGCTGGGGAGACCAAGCAGGAGTGGGTGATCTCATGGCATTTTGCCTCCTGGTGGCATCTCCAAGGCTTGAGTGGTTCTTTTGGTCCTGCTCACTGTGAGCTGTCAGATGTAAAAGTGCAGATGAAACAAAACTATTAAAAGGCAAACATTTTATAGCAGCCTTTCAGTACTTACAGAAAAGGTGGAGAAGGACATTCTGTCAGGGAGTATAGAGGGTACTGGTTTTAAACTGGAGGCAGGGAGATTTAAATCAGATATTAAGAAGAAATTCTTTATTGTGAGGGTGGTGAGACACTGGAACAGGTTGCCCAGAGACACCCATGTGCAGTTTCTTTGTACTAAACCTGGACAGTTTATTTAAATGTTTTAGAATGGTTTGGAAACGATCCATGAATTAGAATGAATCACCCAGTTCCAACCCCTCTTCCCTGGGCAGGGGCAACTCCCACCAGACCAGGTTGCTCCAAGCCTCGTCCAGCCTGGCCTTGAACCCCTCCAGGGATAGGGCAGCCACAGCTTCTCTGGGCAATGTGTGTGATGGTTGGGAGAGAGGGACACACTGCGATAGGGCCAGGGCTTGTCTGCTTGCTCAACATCAACCACATTTATTTTTGTTGGTCACATCCAGCACCTCAAACCCTCCCTGCTGGCTGGTCCCAACTCTGGTGAACTTCTCTCAAGAGGAGCTGGGCCAACTCCTTAAGCTCAACCCCAGAATTAGCCTCACCATCCCTAAGAAGGTCATGCACACCCTTAACCCTGCACCCGCAGAGCACTGGGATTTGGGGATTTGTCACTCTCTGCCACTTTTCCCATTGGGTCAAAGCAGAGGACAGAGCAAAGTGCTCAGAAAACACCGTCTCATTGCAGTGAGGAGGAGGAGGTGTCCAGAACACTTGTCTGTGTTTGTACAATAACAGGAAGAAAAGTGCAAACACAGCCCTTGCACCAGGGTGGAGGACCGGATACGGCGATGAGTGTAGAGCCTCCTTCGGTTTTGAAGCTGCCCGAGGAGTTCTACTGTCTCCATGCTGAAGGTAAAGGGAGAAAATGTACAGAGATATTTGGCCCAGAGATGTCTTCAATTCACATTCCAGCTCACATAGTCCATGGTTGTGGGAAATAAGCAATTCTGCCCAAAGTCTTCATCTTTGCTGTCATGCAAAGCTGATGTTGAGGGTCAGTGGGTTTTCCCATGGGAGAACTGCCTAACAGATAACCAAGAGGGCCTCAGCATCTCTACAAGAATTGAGCAAAGCTGGCTTAATGACAAGAAAAAAAAAAAGGGTGGAAGAGGTTTTGGGATACAAGGCCAGTTCTGGCTTTAGTACCCAGTGCGAGACCATGGGGGACAGGGTTGGAGGTTTTAGCAGCAGACCCTGTCTGCTGATGGTGCTTAACAGTAAAACGCAGCTCAGCAGTGGGAATTCAAGGTCTTTGCCAATTTAGTGCTGTGGCAAAAACATTAGGAGATTCATGCCAGTGTCTGGAAATGTTGAATAGGAGGGAAAAAGAATACAAAGTAAAACTAAGGATTTGTAAAGCAAATTTTGAAATATCTAACCAGAATGTCCCCAAGTTCCTGTGTTGGGAGGGGGCTCTGAACATTCCTCCTCTGACAGGACTAGGCATTTTTTCTCTGGAGAGAAGCAGCTGCTGGGCACCCACCATGGGCAGGATCTGCTTTTGGCAAAAGTCAGGGAGAAGAGCAGGGATGGCAGATAGGAGAGCACCAGCTTCTGATTGAGTGTGCCAGGCAGGTGCTACTGCTGCTGGGACATCTAGTGCTTCATGGCAGGAGGATACCAGCTTTGAAACAAGCCAGGAGCCCCTGGGTCTTTCTCTGGGGAATCCTGGTGGCCTGTTCCCCATGTTTGGCTCTCAACGCGCTCCTTCAACAGCTGTGAAAAGGAAGGGGTGATGGGGAGTAGCAGTTCCCCACCAGTCCTTGCTACTTCTTCTTCTGTTGGCCAGACGTGACCCAGCTTGGTTCTTGGGTCACACCAGGAACCCTCTTGCTAGGGCTCATCTTTCCACCTCCTTTTACAACTCCTTTCACCAGCACCCACTGCATGACACCACCCCAGTCACAGGCTTCCTCAGTGTCCTGGAGTTCAGCTCCCAGAAATGGCACATGTGGCATCCCCCATCCTGCAGCTTCCCTTCCCTTCCCTTCCCTTCCCTTCCCTTCCCTTCCCTTCCCTTC
>VXBJ01005432.1:529008-641839 GCA_013400055.1 Nycticryphes semicollaris | reverse complement strand
TCTTTCTTTCTTTCTTTCTTTTCTCTCTTTGTCACCCTGAAGACAATAAATACCTCCGTATCCCACTGCTATTTGTGCCTATGGCTTAGCAGATAAGATGGCATGTTTGATTAGGCTTCTAAAGTTGCAGTGATGCCTTGGGTTCATGAGTGACTGATTTTCTCTCTGCAGGTATATGCCCTCCATAAAGCTGGCTATGGATCACAGGTGGTCAACGCTCTTATGCCCCAAGTGGCCTGGCAGAACAGGAGAGGAGGGAGATGTATGGACCAGCAGGGCGCTTGGGGCTTCCCGTGTCCATTTCCCCATTCTCTTCCAAGATGATGGGGCTGGTGTCACTGTCCTGCTGCCCAGGAACTGCCTTTTCCATCCTGTAGCCTCAGCAGCTCCTGGTGGGCTCTACCAGGAGACCTGTACTGGCTGGACTCTTCCCAGTGCAGTTAACCGGAGCTGGTCAGAGGGGCCCTGAAGGTGGCACCTTCTCATGCAAAAAGGTGAAGGGTGACAAAAAAAAGTATTTGCAAATGTGACACATCTGTTGTTCTCCAGCACCAGAAAAGGGAGAGGAGAAAAGGATCCCATCCACTTGAGAAGGGGGCGATCCTTCAGGGTCTGAGTAGGAAGAAAGGACCTCGTGAAGGAGTGCAGCAGGGCTTTTGCCCTGCCTCCATGCAGAGGACCAGGCTGTGCCCTTGGACCAGCTCTCCAGGAGGTCCTGGAGATGATAAAATACCCTAAAGGATGGCTTTCATTAACAAACATCAGTGCTGGATGCACAGGCTGAGAGGAGTCTCTGGAGGCTGGACTGGAGGGCCTTCAGTGGTCCCTTCCAACCCCAGTTATCATCTGAACCTGTGAGATGGGGCTTAGTCAGCCATTGGGCAACCAGGCTCCCCAAGACTCTATCTCAAGAGTTTCTTCCCCCGAGCCTCACTGGAAACTTTCCCCGCTCACCGCTCACCCTCCTGCCTGAGCACAGCAAGGGTCTTCATGGGCAGGGAGGGCTCTAGCCATGCTTCCCTTCAAAGCTGTCAGTAAGCAAAGCAAAACTACTTATTTCAGGAGAAATAAGCCCAAGTTTTGATTTTAACTTGGAGTCCTAGCTCTTTTGCTCTTCAGAGCGCTCCCTTTTGGGATCTGCCAGGTTGCAGCAATGATGCCATCACCCTTGGCCACCTCTGATGGAGCAATGTTCCCAGCTGTCATGTGTGCCAAGATCAACTTTTCTTGGTTCTGAATTTTCACAGAAAAGCTGTTTTCTCAGTCTGAATCTCAAGCTAAAACTTTTTACAGTGATGGCAATATTCTTTCCAGATTTCAGCCAGAAGCTGGCCCATTTGTACCCAGTAGGAGCAATCAGTCAACATGTAGGAGCAATGGCTTTCTCAGAGCATCACCAGGTCCCAGAGCTGAGTTGGATTTTAGTTACAGTGCCCAACTCAACATCACAGAGAACCGGTTTGTTTCTGGTGGAGAGGAGCAACAAGGAAACTCCTGCAGTTCAAGTAATGAGAGAGAAATCCCCTGCAAGGGTGTGCTGGGGTTAGGTGTGACGGACATAGAACAGCAGGTCATCGATACATGTGTGTCTATAAATACACGAACAAACTGACATGTATGTGTCTCTGTGTGTGTGTGTATATAGAGAGACAGACATTACCTATATCATTTGTGAGGTCACCCACTCCTGTAACGCAGCTCCGGAGTTAATATCACAAAGGATTTGTCTGTGCACCACTAGAGGCCAGTGTGCACCTTGAAGAGAGAGGAGGATGCGCTAATTAACAACCCCCTGTTGGGAGGACAGCGTTCCTTTCAGGATGAGATCCTGGGGCACAGGGGATGCTGGCCAGGTTGGAGGAGGTGGTTGCCCACCGCTGGCAGTATGGTGGGATGGGTAAAACCTTCCAGCTCCAGGCCTTGTGCAGTTCTGACAACTTCTTGGAGGATCTGCTGCACTATGATGGTTGGAGTGCAGCCCTGCCTGGGACCTGCTGCATGACACAGCCATAGTGTCCTCTCCTCTAGCACTATGTCACCAGGCAGTCACGTCTACTGGGGACCAGCCCTGTCCTTGCCACTCTTTGGGGACTGCTGGGACATGGTGGTGGCAGAGCAGGTCCCACAGCTTCCCCTCCCTGTGCCTCTGCCAGAGCTCCAGGTTGGAGATGGGCAAACAGCCGTCTGCCTGCTTCTCTGGCTGAGCTGCAAGCGGTGAGTTGTGGATGAAGAGCGAAATCAATTTCTGAGGAAAAAATGGCAGGCCATTGCAACGCTTCGTTTAACTAAAGATGGAGTGTTTCACGTTGTTTCCCAGAAGTTTTCACCTCGGCACTGGCACTGGCAGCAGCAAATTGAGACGCCTTTCTGCACACGGGATGGTTTCGATGCAGTAACAGTGGAACCTTCGTTTAGTGAATGTCAAAATGAAACATGCATCCCTTTAAAAATCTGTTCTTTAAATGGGTATGTGTGAACTGGAATAATTTGCCAGCCCCAGATCCATTGGGGGTACCTCTTTAGCAATGGGGAGATGAGGGGAGAGATATGAGCCGGGGAGTGTGGCACCAGGGTGGGAAGTGGGGCTGGGGAGGGCAGTGAGGAGGGACCGCTTTGCTGGGTGAGCTCCTCCATAATGCAGCTGTGTTTTGGGAACATTTCATTTACAGCCGATGTATTTTAAAACCTTGTTTATTGCTTGGCTGCTTTTATCTTTGGGAGATGGAGAATGAGAGGAGGCTGTTGCTCCTGTGTGTAACAGCTCCTCTCCTTTGGCCAGTCTGGGGGAAGCAGAGCGGTTTGGAGTACAAGTTTGTGTCCTGTTAGAAGCCCAAAACCAAATATTCAATCTAAGTACTTTTTTCCCTTTCTTTTTCCTTTCTTTTTTTTTTTTTTTTGAAGCAGAAACACAGACAAGAGGGAAAAGGAAGGTGGTATTTTTCCCAGAATCCTTCAAAAATCTTTCCTTTCTGCTCTTAGGTGTCTTCTTGCACTCCTGTTCACAACCTGGATGAGCTGAGATTTACCTCAACACGACCTGAAACAGGGTAAGGTCCCAAGAATGACCCCTCAGGTTGGAACCTGAGCTCTATCCCAGTGGTCATAGGCACCCACCAAAAACCCAAGAACAGGGCAAGTTCTTGGATATATTCACTTTCCATCTGTTTTCAGATCAGGGGATTCTACCGCTTGCTTAAAAATCAGCATTTTCACTTGGCCCATGCTCCAGAGCAGCTACTGGCAAAGGAGTCCAGGGATTCAATATATATATATATATGTATATACATATATGTATGTCTGTATATAAATATATATATATAGCCCAGTGCCTACACACCTCACTCAGGATTATCTTGAGTGGCACAGGGTCAGAGGAACTGCCAAAAAGCAGCAGAAAAGCTGCTCAGGAGGGCTGTCTTGGGGGCAGCCCTCCCCTCCTCTTCTCCCTGGAGCACTCACAGCCATTGCCAGAGATGTGGCAGGCTCCGAGCTGGCTGAAACTTTTTCTGTTGAAATCTGATGTTAGTTGGAACAGGACAAGCCCCATGCCAGGCTGGAGGTCTCTGCTGCCTGTAGCTTTCCTGGTTGAAGACCTTGTGGGAACAGACCATTTTTTAACCGAGGACACTTCAGCTGGGAAATTTCAGGCTGGATGAACTACCATTTCCTTCAGGACTTTGCTCCCCCTTGGCTCCACTCCAGCACGACGAGAGGAGGGTCGAGGAGGAAGGAGAGCTGCTGTCCTTTGCTCTGGGCAGCTTGTAGTCCAGGACATGGCCATCTCGGCACCCCCATGGCCAAGCTGCAGCATCCTTCCATGGCTTTCTGGAGCTGGGGACAGAGCTGCCCTGACGGGGTGGCTGCATCTCTCAAGGAAGCTTTGCTGGGCACCAAGCAGGGCTCCTTGTGCCAACCAGCCCACTTTGGTGGAGATGCATGGGGTCCCAGGGAGATCTGCTGCTCTGGCGTACACCATCTGAGGGCATCACGCCGACAGCCTCAGCTGGCACAGTCTGTGGGACTGGCCTTGCCACCCTACTCTTCTCCTGGGCTGTTGTCTGTGTCTGGCAGTAGGACGGGAGCCTGAAGAGGTTGCTTCTCCTACCTTACTCAATGTCCATCCTCTTGCAGGACCTGCCACTGCGATGCTTCTGTGAGCAAGGAACTCCTGATTGTCACTGTATCCCATGGATGGAGCACAGAACTGTGTTATCACACGACAAGCCTCACCTGGCAATTGCCTCTTCTTCCTCCTCTGGGAGGAGGAAAGATGACCCATAGCACCATGTGGTATTTGTGGATCATCATGCTCCTGGTGATCTCTCCAGCTTGGAAGCACTGCAGCCCAATGGAGCTGCAGCACCTTACAACAAATCCTCCAAGGGGAGGATTGGGGAGGATTGGGGTTGTTGTGTCAGCGCCAGAACAAGTGAGGAGTAACCCTGAGAATAAACAACATTATTAGACCCACCTCGCTTTCCCCCTGAATCCCAAAGCACCGCTTATTGCTGAAAATGGTCTGGTGGAGAGTGCTGGGGATTTCACCCCAGGGGCAGATGTGATCCAGAGGTGTTTCACGGGCAGTGCCACTCCAGTCACCCATCCACATCCAGGGCTGTGCCAGCACCACAGGCAGGACCTGGGCCCAGCTGGGTGTCTTGAAGGAGCGTGGCCACACAGGGGTTAACTGGAATTCTCTCTCCTGCCAGTCTGCTGAAACCCACTAACAGAATTAGCACTGGAAATTCGTGCACTCTACTAAGGAAAAAAAAAAAAAAGAAAAAAGAAAAAGAAAAAAAATGGCATGAAATATATTTAATCTCTCATTTCAGAATTGCATTTGACATCTAAGTTAAATAAAATGTTCCTGAGGTCATTAAAAATCAGAAATAGTACAAGATTTGGGTTTACCATAGTTTCAGAATGAATCAGGTTTCTGAACTTGTTTTAATCTCTGTATAATTGCTTTTCTGTATATGGTAACCTTTAGAAAATGAGTTTAATAATTAGTCATCTCAGACTAGTTAAAGACAACATCCTGCCCTCAGTTCAGTTTTATTTTCAACAAAAAAAACCCCAATGCCACAGTAAAATCTTCACTATAGCTGGAAACATAGGTTCGGGCTACACGTTCGGCAGGTGAAACAGATTGTGTTAAGGCCCTGAAGAGTTTGAAAGTTCAGCAATGCTCATCTTGGTGGCTTTTCACTCTCCCTCTGCAAAAATAACCAGAGCAGAAACAGAACAGATCAAGAAGCAGTGCCAGCCATGGCTGGTCCTTTGACTCTGCCCCACATTGGTGCACGGAGAGGGTGGGGCTGGATGGAGAAACAAGGGACCTCGTGCCTGGGTGCCCCCTTTTCCCAGGATGGCAGGTCTGGGCACGGAGTCCAGGCATAGTTTCCGGCTCCTTTGGGTCCATGGCTGGTGCTTGCGTTGACAGCCTGGTAGATAACCGTGGCTGGGGCATGCCCATGGTCGTGGTCCTGCTCACACCACTATCTCCCCTACTTCCTCAGCACCTCACTCACCTTTTTTAAATCTCATCTGCTTTCTCTCTCCCTATCACACTTCATGCCATTGTGCCAGTCTGGACCTCTCCTGTGTTTATTAGCTACCCAGTGCCCATATGTTATCCTCCCTGGTGGGTCCATATCCTCCAGGTCAGCAGCTCAGCAGTGTTGGTGGCCCTTTGGCCCCTTGCTGCTCCTGCAAGACGTTGTCCCTGCAGAGTTTGGTCCCTGCCTTCTAGCTCCTTGCAGGATGTGGGAGATCATCCCACACCTCCAGGAGACCATCCCACACTTCTGGGACCGCGATGAAGAGGTCCATGTTGATGACGTGTGCTGTGCCCCAGCACTGCAGGGATGGGCACCCTGTGTCCCCAGCTGCTGTGTCCCACAGGGCTGCCCTTGTCCTCAGGAGACAGAGTGGCAGCCCAGCACTGCCATCAGCTCTCTAGCTCATCTTCCCTCTTGACTTCTGGCAGTGTAGTGCAAATCCAAACTGCAGGTTTCCTTCACTGATGCAGAAGGTATCGGAGAGGGAATGATGTCTTCCTCCAGGCTCCATTTCTTCATCACCCTGGAAAAGCCACTGGAAATACATTCCTCTGCGTTGTCTTGTGCTTTATTCTAAAGGGTTGGACCTGTGTCCATTTTCCTGGAGGGATTATTACAATATCTGATAGATATCACTCTGCCAAATGTTTCCTGCTATTCACCTTACATTTTCTGTTTCTTAATTTCATTTTATTATTCTCAGCTCTAAACCCCTGGCCCTTTCCTCCCTGATGGCGGGGCCTCTGGTTGGATTTGCATGAGCTCTTGACATTTACTGGCCAGGTTATTCCCACCAAATTAAATAGTTTCTGTGATGCACAGGGTAATGGCAAATGCTCCCATCTTGGAGACACCTTCTTGGTCACCCTGTTCCCCTTGGAGGGACTGTGTTGCCACCCTGTTCACCTGGTGTCTCCAGAAATGGGTTAACCCCCCTTGGGGACTCCAGGTTACTGACTCAGTTCCCAGGCCTGGGAAGTCAGTGGAAAAGCTCGCACCATGGGTGGGATGAAGCTGTAATCCCACAAATGCGCTAATCTTTGGATCAGGAGCACTCAGTGCTTAAATGTCTCTCGCAGACGGCTGAGAGTGTGTTTTGCTAAAGCAAACTGCAATTACATTTAGTATCTTCAATTTAGCTTGACATGTTGCCTCTAGAAAGAAGAGATGTCTTGCATTAAGGGCTCTACAGCACAGACAGTATCTCTGACCCTCTCCCCCCTCCTCTTGCAGCCCCTGACAAGCCCCCTCCCAGGCTGCAGGACCAGGCGAGCAGAGATGATGGCAGCAGGCAATCCTGACCAGCAGGAAGGAGCTGCTAATGCACAACTATTTCTGTCACAGCAAGGCACATTGTACAGCCCAGACTGAGGAAATGAGACCAGAGCCTGTGTGAAGACCAGAGCAAATCCAGGAGAAAAAGCCAGCAGGAACCAGCTACTTCACTACAGAAACCGGAGGAGGCAGCTCACCAGAGCACAGTGATGGATAAAGGCAGGGACCAGTGTGGTACCGCTCTGTACAGGCCAGCACATCTGGGGCAGTGGGGCAAGGGAATTTTCTTCAAGCTGAGAGCCCACCTGGCAGTAATGGAAATGGATTTTCTTTTCACCGCCTTCATGGAGTCAAGGTATAATTACCATATCCTCTGTGTTGTCCAAGTGCCATGCAAAGGTGAAGGTCTCCTCCCTCTGTGTCTTCTTAGGGAAGAGCAGCAGACTGGAGACAAGGTGATGGACTAGATCCACCTTTGGTTGCTCTCTTCAGCAAGTGTTTTCTTGTTCAGAAACATTAGATGATCTGATATCTTCTTGCAGATGTAGCAGTCACATCCCCTGCCCAGTCCCACACACTGACACTCATGGTGGTCTTTTTTCCACTGCCTTCCCCTCTCCCTTTCTTGTTACCACTCTCTAAACTTTACAATAGATGCAGCTGTGAATTTTCTCATCAGCTCATTTCTCATTCTCTGTTAAACTGGACTTTGGGAAGAGCCAAGCCATAAATAAAGATCACCTTGGGCTCATGGAGAGGAGCAGACTCCCTGATGGGTCAGCCAATAGTCTCCTGATACAACCTTATCGTGTCAATCCAGGTTACTTGCAAGAATATTTCTGTTGCAAAAGTATTCTATCATATTTTTTCAAACCACTCATAGCTTAGGTCAGTTTTTGACCACACTCCTACCCCTTGGTCCTCTCACACTGCATCCACTACAAGGTCTCCCGTAGGTCCCATTGCATCTATGAGGAAGACTCAGCTCCCCCATGTCATCTCTGTGATGCAGCTCATCTACGTTTAGACACCCAGTCTCTCCCTGGGTTTCTGGAGCCCCAGGACTCATCAGGAGCTGTAGTGTCCCTTGTTTGTGTAGACCTCAAAGACAGAGCAGCTCTGAGTTTTTACAGAGAAATTATGCAATGAGAATGCTGATATCTGGAAAGGCTGATGGTTGGCAGCAGGAGATTTCTGCACTGCTTGGTGTGAAACATGTTTTTGAGTCCACAGCGACTGCTGAATGTGAGGAAGAACAAAGCACCCACAGGAAAAGAGGCAAACACAGCACTTGGTGAGTATCTCCACAGCAGGGTGGTGTCAGAGTATGGCTGTCTCTGTCTCACACAACCCCTGATTTCCTGGAGAACATGGTGCAGGGGAAGACGACTGCAGTGACAGTTGTCCAACAGCAAGCATAGGCTGGGGTTTTCCACAACTTAGGGATGAAAGCGCTCACCTGTTGGTGCCCATGGAAGCTGCCATGGAAGTGGCACAGATACCAGGCCTTTAGCATCTAAAGCATCTAAAGCATCAGATCTCACTGAATTTGTCAGACCTCCCACTGGCAAAGCACCCTTCCATCTCATCCCCAGTCTTGTCATCCCTGTTGCCCCTTCCCTGGAGGGGTTCAAGGCCAGGATGGAGGGGGCTTGGAGCAACCTGGTCTGGTGGGAGGTGTCCCTGCTCAGGGCAGAGAGTTGGAACTGGATGATCTTTAAGGCCCCTTCCAACCCAAACCAGTCTATGATTCTATGATGATATTATATTGCTCTGCTCAGCAAGGCTCAAAGGTGTTTAGATGTGGGGGTTCCATGTGTCCCACCTGGCTGTGACCTGGGGCGGCAGCAAAGCAGCGTGGTGGGGAAATCGGTGTGGGTTTGGATGGTCTCTGTGTCTGGTGGGGAAGGATGTATGAGAGGGGGCAGGAGGAATGCCACTCTCCTTGGACTGTCGTCACTCTGTCACAGTGGGCTGATATGTTTAAATGTACACCGACAAGCTCCAGGGCTGTGGCTGGGGTACGCCCAGAGGCATTCACCAAAGTCAGCATCTAAATAAGGAAATACTGGACTTGGAAAGCTGGTCTGTAGCGTGTGTGTGTGGAAACAACGTCAGCAGAAGGAGGTCCCTTCCCCCTCCCTTCATTGCATTAACGTTTGCTTTCATTTTACTACTGAACAAATGAAGACAACAGCTGTGTTATTTAACAGTGTGCGTTTTACTACCAACACAGAATGGTCCTTTAAAACACGAAAAATGCTGTGTGCCCTTCCAGTGAAAAGTAGAACTGCAGGTTTGGACAGAATGACCTAAACAATAAAAGTGCAGCTGGAGCACTAAAAACATAGTTGGTGGCAAGAATGGTTGGGTTTGGCTTGAACTAATGGGAATGGTGATCAAAAGGACAATTATGCTGCTTTAGGAGCAGAGCCATTTACCACATATTACTATAATGGCAAATCTTGAGGACTGGTGGATATTCAAAGAAGTGATCCAAAGTAAAAAAAAAAAAAAAAAGAAAGAAAAAAACCCAACATATGTCATATGCTACTATTTTTCTAAAGCTCATTCAGATAACGTATCACTTGCTTCGCAATGACAACCTTGGATGCAGTAAATGAGCACAGGTTATCATGCCTGTGCTGAGGGAAGGAGATGAAAGCAGCTCTTGGGGCCAAGTTTGAGCTGACCTGGAAACAGCCACTGTGGGTACCAGAAGTGGGGAAACCATGGCAGTGCACAACTCCCCACATGCTTGGTCAAAATATTTCCCCCTGCTTTCAGCTTGGTGTTTACCTCTTTGAGTTGCCTTGACCCCAAAATTGTAGTGTAGGCGGGCATTCTGGGTCTGGGGAAAAGAGTAAGCTTGAATATTCATGCTATGGTTGCAAGGAAAGTTGTGTAGAGAATAACTCCCTGACAAGAATGACACAACACATCCAACATCTTGTCTGAAGCACTCAGCAATGAAGCCTGAGCATGCAAGGCATTTTGAAGCCTAAATGGGAATGTTTGCATAAGCTCAGGTAACAGTCAAAGGAGATATGATGCATCTTTGGGGTTAGTTTGATGCAAATGGGCCCTTGAAAAGAAATGTGATGGTTGGTTAGCCAAAGGCGAGCGGTAATGTGTGCTAAAAAAGCTGTTCTATTGATTGAAATGCATCTAGAAAACATCAGCCTGATGTAAAACATGAGTAATCAGCAGAAGCTAAAGGCTATTTCATAGAGCTCACGAACATGTGTTTTTGAACACCCTTCATTAATAAATCAATGAAATGTTCATGTTGGCAGAGGGTTCAAAGCAGCCTTGGGCGAGCTGCTGGAGGAGGCAGTTGGACCTCAGGCTGCTGGAGGAGGTGGCCGTGCCTCCAAAGGGGTGACGAGTGCTGGGGTGCTCAAGGACACTGGGAGCTCTACTGGCAAGTGACTGGCAGTCACGGAGGATGGTGGTCCTGGGATCTGTCAGGACCAAGACGCTGCAGAGCACTACTTGCAGAGCAAGGGATCTGCCCTGCTCAGGACCAGCAGCTGGTTCCTGCCATGCTGTCGGACCCCTGTAAATCCCTGCACCCCTCTGTGAGAAGGAAATTTGATTTCAAAGGGTAAGTCCATCGCTCTCATACTGTACCCACTGCAAAGGAGATGTCCAGTGGCCTCTGGTCCTAGCAGCTCACAGACTGTCAGAGGGATGCTGTGGGTTGTGTGAGACAGAAATTTAGAAGATACACGCAGAGCTTCCATGACAGAGAGACCTGTGATGCGTCCATTAAAGGGTCTGCTTTCTGATAAGTGATAGAACTTTCACTGCCTCCTGTTGGTGCCTCCATCCACTGGCCCCTCAACACTTCTGCTGCTGGTTACCTGATGGACTCCTTCTGCCTATGGGACCTTCTGTACCAGGGGCTTCCTGAATCCTGAAGGACAGGCAGACCCATTCCTCTCTCCCAAGCTGGGACTGCGCTGAAGCCTGGGAAAGTTTCACTATGGAACAGACAAGCTGGGTCTCTCCCAAATCATGTGTCGGGTGCAGACCCTGTGCCCTGGTGCAGACCCCATGTGAACTTTTTTTTTGCAGAGGACTACTCCTGCTGGAGCTATTCTGTACCTTTCAGGGCTCTGGAGTTTGAATTTTGCTCCCTGCCATCCTAATGCAGTGCCCTCAGCCCTAGCCTGAAGGTCTGTTTTCTCCCTTCTTCTTTACTGTTTTCTGTAAAATCCATCATATTGGCCTAGAGCTGGTTTTGGAGGGAGGGGAATGATGGGACCAACTTCTCTCCCAGGGCATGAGGTACTGATTCATGGATCTTTGCCGTGTCAGCTGGAAGCAGGAGTAGCCAAGGTTAGAAATAAAGGTGTCTTCTGGCCGCCCTCCCCTCCACATCACCCACCGCTTGCAGAACAAGGCACCTTTTAAGCACTTCTCCATGCTGCTGAAGACCTGCTGTCCTGGCAGCACTTTTAGCTGCTCCATCCTTCCACTGCTGGCATTTTCAGCCTGTAAAAGTGAGTTAAAATACATGCTGGTGTGAACTGCAGCTCCCTGTTCCTGCACCTGCATCTCCTGAACGCTCCACTCCAAGGGGGAGCAAGGCCTTGAGCTGGCAGCTCAAGGGAGGTTTTGGTGCAACAGCCAGGTAAATGGCTTTGGGATCTGGGGAAATACTGCTTTCTCCATGAGAAAAAGCATGAGCTGCGCTCCAGCTTTCCCCTTCCTGATGGTAATGCAGGCTGATGGCCCTGTCATGGCAAGAGGCTGTGATGCCAGCTGACTCTGACGTGCCCCTGGGGTGTGCAGGGTGTGTCAGCAGTGGCAGGGGGGTTCACTGCGTCATGACAGTGATGCTGTGGGACGTGAGGTCATCGCGGTAAGACGGTGATGGGCTGTGATGGCTCCTTCTCAGGGACTGGCAGCAGTGACTGGAGAGCTCTGCGACACAACACAACACTGATGTGGGAGGAGGGTGTCCATCATCTGTGGTGGGGGAAGAAATGGATGTAACAGATGTATTGGGTTGTGAGGACCAATCTCCTCCATCAATGACCATGGGCATGGCTCCAACATTCAGGAAAAGGTGGATCCATAGGACCACATCCATGATGACTTTTCTTGAAGGACTTCAAGCCATCCACCAACCCCACCAGCCCAGCTTTCCAGTACAGAGCATGCCCTGCAAAACTCATACAGCTGCAATCTCCCTGAGTTTGTAGTCTAAAGCTTGACTTTCCTAAGGATCCTAGAAATTAAAATTCAATTGGTGCTCACGGCTTTGTGCCTCTGAGGTGAGCAGAGTAGCGTGTACTCACATATCTGAGCAGCACATCTTGGTGTCCCTCTTTCTCCATGGCTTCATCCAGGCACAAGCAACATTGTCCAGTAGGGAAGCCATTCAGCTTGAGACCCCATGTGAACTCAGCGCCATAGCCAATTTTCCTTGGGAGGGGGCTTGGTTTTCTTGGGAGGGGGCTTTGCTCTAGGAGAAAGGTCCATGTCCCCATTCATAGCAATGACCCAACACCCCCCACCCCCCAGTACATGCTGTAAAAGTTAAGCTGAAAAAAAAGTTGTCCCAAACATCCATGGCTCCCGGCCAGATTGTGACTCATTTTTGTACTCCTTGATGAAGAGGAGGGAACTGGCAGCCAATGGGAGGCCTGGGAGAGAGGTCCTGCCCATGTGCAAGACTGTTTTTCTGATCTTTCAGCCATAGAAAAGTTTGGGAGGGTAGTTTTTTGGAAAGAGCTGCAGTTCAGCTGCACACGTGATGCCCCTTGCAGAGACCACCAAAAGCAAGGCACTAAAAAATGAAGCAACCTGACTATTCTTGGCCCTCTCCCGCCTTCTACCACGAGTTTGCACAGTAAAATGGCAGTTTTACTTCAAGAACTATGCATTTTTAATACATTTTATTTACATAATTTTTCTGTCTGATAAGATGGGTTTTAAATGCATTAACTGCAGCATAGTTCTCTCAGACCTTTTGAGAAAAGAAACTACAGTGAAGATTCTTGTCTCCTAATGTTCTGGGTTTCAGGCAAAAATTATACTATAAGATAGGAATGCTTAAAAAAAATACATTCCACCAAACAAGAAAATCCAGTTAGAAAAAAATGTATTGGAAAACATCTATTTGCCCACAAAATAATGTAAAAATAATGAGTCCATATTCCTCTTTGATGTGTGTGGCACATGCTCCTTTAAGGAGAAATTCTGTATTTCAGAGATAGTGTGCATATCGTGGAATGAAACGGTTGTTATGGCAACAACTCTCAAAAGCAAGTACTTAACTGAGAAATGTGTTCCACATAGCCATAGAAAAATGAAAACATGAAAACAGAGACAGGAAGAATGGACAAACAGAAGCAGTATGAGATGGCAAAGCCATTTCTGATTTTCAAGCGCACAGAGAAGCAGCACCGAACTGGCTTTTGNTTGTTGTTAATTTAAAACCAAAGTTTAAAGCTACATCTCTTCCTGGAAGGTTTAATGTGCTTTTTATTTGATGATGGTGATCTAATAATTAAAAGGTGCCATATCATTATTGGTGTGGACCAAAGGATGGGATGCAGTTGGTGCACAGGGGCTGCATCTCCAGGATCCCCAGAATGGCCAGATCCAGTCTCCCATGGCTCAGAGCCTGTGGGGCTGAGATCCCTGTCAACAGGTCACTGGGGGCTGGCGTAGTCATCTGGATTTAACCACCTCCACCTTGTTGGGAGGCTGAAGCCCAGACCCATGGGCCAAATGTGGTCCATGCAGCCCCTGGCCACCACCCTGCAGAAGATCAGTCTAAAGCACTGTGGAAAAAAAGCCGGAGAAACACGAAAGCATTGACTGCCCTTGATATTGCTGGTGTCTTCTGCCATTGCATTCACATAGGGTGGAGACTGGAACATTTCCCAGTGCCACAGAAAGAAAAAAAAAGCAACTCTGGTCTGTCTCTGCCTGCGAAAAAAGGTAATTTGTGAGCCTAATTCTAGCTGTGCCCAGGGCAAGCAAGTGAGACAGAAGGTGTTGCGGCCAGACCCCATTTTATTTTGGTATCCATTTCAGGGTTTCCAATATGGAAATGTGGAGCCCCTCAGTGCTGGCAGTACCTTCTAACTTCCTAACATCCCCTGTTTCATAAACACACACCTACCTTTTGCATGAAGACTTCAAGGCTGGTCCCTGAGCAGCTCCATTCAGCTCTGCTTTCTAGGCTGATAACGTTGTTTTGTACAGCCTTCCCTTTAACTGGATCCACATGCACTTTGTAACTCCTTCAGCAGAGATTCTTCCCAGAACCTCTGTTGAAAGACTAATTTCCCATCAGGCTCCGTATGCAATATTTTGTTTAAACCTAGATAGATTAGCTACTCTGCTCCTCTCTGTTTTCTTATTAAAGTGATATTAAATTAGTCTAATGTGATCTACTTTTGATAAAACCTTCCTGATTTTTTCCCTCTCATTTTGTGTTTGCCTCCATGTCCTCAGAGGTCCATTTCTCAGTAACATTTTCTAGGATGAATGGAAGGGCCTGAAAGCAGAACGTGAAGTAGCACCCTTTAGCATTTGAGATAACCCAAATTGATCTTCCCAATTTGTGGCCTGGGTGACTTTGCCCATGTTCTGGCATTGCCTGGCCTCAGTTGGGTTTGGGTCCAGTCTCCAGTCAGTTGCTGCTGTGTACCCTGCCATGACTCACCACACTGAAGCACCCAGGGAGGACACAACGGGTCATTGCTGGTGGTTGTCATCTGGTGTTTAGTGACACCATATGTACCCACGGCTGGTGGGAGCACACTAGACCCATCTCCAGGAGGAAGAGCAGCAAAGATAGGACAAGTGGGGACTGCATCACCTGGCTCCACCACTCTTACCCCTCACTGAGCTCCTCAGGCAATTTCTAGAGGTTCTGGTGATCCTCAGGTTCACATCTAGGGCAGGGTACATCTGACCCAGGCAGTCTCAAAGCTCATCTCAAAACTCTCATTTTCCTCTGAGCTATTTGTTCATCTCCCTCTGTGATCAGTGGGAGAGAGAAGATGTCTCCAGAGCCTAAGATGTCCTAGGATGGTGTCTAAACCACATAGCTGAAACCCCTCCAGAGCACCATTCCTCCCCATTGACTTTTCTGGAGATCATTACTAACATCAAACTTTGCTTGGGAGACAGATACAGACTGGCTGGATGTGGACTTATCCTGTGATGAGCAAAGGGAAGGATTTCTCAATCTAACACAGGTCTGACGAATCCTCCTTTGCAAATAAGTCACTTAGGTGTCCCAAAGGCAAAGCAAGACTTTGTAAATGAAAACTTTTTTTTTTCCCAATAAATCTTTTTGTAGGATTTACAAACCTTCTGATCGGATTTGTAACTCCAGACACAGATTTGTATACTTGCTGCGAGATTTGCAGGATTTAAAAATCCATCTCTTGACTTGTGAAACAATCTCATGTTTTAGAAACCAGGTAGCTAAACCTAAGACTAAAGTCATACAGCACTTGGGCCTGAAGGTTTAGTGACAGGATTTATACATTAGGACGGGGAGATAATGTAACTCAGGTGTATTAAATCCTGATTTATTAACAAACTCAGAAGCAATAGCTTTACAAATAACTCCCAAAGACATCTAAAAGAGCTTAACCCTTAGGATACTAGCATTTGTCAGGCTGCCACCCTTGTGAATGCCAAGCAACATGTTTAAATATACTGGGGAAAACCAACTGCTCTGCAGATGAGTCCTCCAGCCACTCTCCCAGTGTTTCCCTCTCCAGCAGGAGCCAAGAGCGACTCCTGAGGGTCTGTGAAGGGGCTTTCCTGAGTGCTGCAGACACCCCTGAGATGTTTCTGGGGTGCTGTTTGGTCCCACTGTGCCCAGACACTTGTCGTGGCTGCACATCTCTGCCTGCTCAGTCGGATGGGGGGGCCCCATTGCATCCCTCTCCCAATGCCACCAGTGCCACTGCGGTCTCTCTGCCATTAAGAGGGTGAAGGCTGGGCTCAGAAACCTCTGCCAGGTGGGCTGAGACTCATGGGGAGGGGGCTGGGATCCCCTGATGACTAGGGCAAGCTGTCTCCATTATTGAGGATTTTGTGAAAAAAGACTCTTTCTGGGGATGCACTCCCTGCATCTTCTCTTTCTTCTCATCAGCAGTCTCAGGTTTTTTTCCAGTTACCTCATATCTAGGCTACGTGACTTTGAGCTCCTCAGGGGTTGGAGATGGGGGACCTCCACTTTGGGATGATGAGGCGGGATTTTATCCAGCTGTTCAAGCAGTCTGTGTGCTCTGGTATCTTTAAATTTCCTGGGTTCTGTACTAACCAGAAGCTGATTTCTTCCTGGTCACAATCAATTCTGCAGTAATTTTACCTTCGGCAAATGTGGATTAAGGTTTTCACTGCAGAACCAGCTCTTCTTCATTCATGTTCATGCCAAATGCCCCAGCATAATAAAACAGCATTTCCAGGGCAGTTGCAATTTTTAGACATAAAAACCATAATTACCTGGCGGAGTCTGACAGAGCTGCTAATTCCCCTTCCCTCTTCCCTCTGGTGCCCTGTTAGCTTTTGTTTAGCATAATTGAGTTTTCACGGCAGCGGCATGCCCCAGCGAGCAGCGCGTTACGGGATTGCCCCGCGCACTTGACAAGCTCCACGACCATCCAAACCCTTGTACGGGGAGAGAAGCCCAGGGTGTATTCAGCTGGTGAAAGGGCTCGATGCTGTTTGTGTCCAAACTTGCTTGGAAACAAAATGGCCATTCACAACAGCTTGCCCCATTAATGGTATAAAGTGCACTAGAAAATGATTGTGAAAATAATAGCTGCTTCTTAATGAGAGAGACAAGCAGCAGCCAGCAAAGGCTGGAGCACTGCGTGCAGGAGGAAAGGGGATGGAAAAGGCACTTGACATCTCTTGTGGGTTCAGCTTGCACGAGCAATTAAACATTTAAAAAACTTAACTCTTATTCCCTTTGGTGAGCTGTTCTCTCTTCCTTCTATTTGGATCTTCCAGAAACTGCTGCTCATTATTTTTGCAACGTTTTCCTATCCTACTTTGATCAGGACTGATTAGATGTAGCATGGGAGCACCCAGAAACCACCGCTGAGTAAATGTGGATGGAGCCTTCCCTCCTGCTGAGGGGTGTGTGTGCCACTGCTCCGCCTGCAGCATCTGCAACATCTCCCACAATCTCTCCTTGACCTTTCCATGTTTTCATAAATATATTTAAGATTTGAAGTACGTTAGGGTTGAAATATCTGCTACACTTCCCTTTATGTGTTTAGCTTTTGCATTTTTCATTTTAGGCACTGAAAGGCGTCAGGAAAGATTTTTAGTTTCTCTCCCAGGTTGTGGTGGACCAAAGCCCTGATTCAATACAGCAGTCAGTGACTGGCTGAACTTTAACCACATCCTTAAGCTCAACCTTATTCAGGAAAGCTCTTAAGCATGAGCTAAAATCCCATGAGTTTTCAAGGATTTGGTAAATCTCGAGTGAGGGGGTGGGCTGCTCTTTTTTCCTGACAAAATGCTCAGCGAAGCTCCTGCTGAAGGCAGGACAGGGGTTGGTGTCTCTCTGTGAGCATGTTTTTTGTGGTACTGGGCCAAGATGTAGTTCCCAAGGGCACCATGATGGCTGATGCCTTGCAGTGGGAGAGCAAAGAGTCTGCCCATCGGTCCGTCCATCCATCCATCCATCCATCCATCCATCCATCCATCCATCCATCCTTCCTGGGCTATTCTGTGTTGAGTCTTGACCTATAGAATCACAAAATAGTAGGGGCTGGAAGGGACCTTCTAAAATCATTTAGTCCAACTCCCTGCCAGAGCAGGGTCACCCCAAGCAGGTTGCACAGGAATGGGTTCAGGCAGGTTTTGAATCTCTCCAGAGAAGGAGATTCCACAGCTTTTCTGAGCAGCCTGTTCCAGGGCTATGACACCCTCACAGGAAAGAAGTTTTTCCTCATGTTCAGACAGAATTTCCTGTGTTCAAGTTTGTGCCCATTGCCCCTCGTCCTGTCATTGGACACCACTGAACATACAGGCTTGAACACCATGGTTGCATCGGGCAAGCAGAGCAAGAGTTCCTCTCAATGTGGCAGCAGGTAGAGAAAGAGAAGAGGTGGTGATGGCACTTATCAGTTTAACCTGGAGCAGCCTGAAGGCTGAAGAGCCCTTGGGTCACCCATGGACACCCATCTCCATCTGTACCATCTCCCAGCAGAGACTGTGCAAACCCTTGGACGGATACAGTGGCTCTGTTGGGCACTGCCTTTGTTTCCATCATCCTTCTCATTATTTAGGTGACCAGAAGAAGGGAAAGGGTTAAACCCAGAGTAATTAATATAAGAAGACTGTTCATTACTGTAAGACGTCTGTGTATCATTAAATTTCATTTGAGCTTTAATTAGAGGAATTATTTTTTTTTCATATAAAAGTCTTTGTTGTGTCAATTAGTTGATTGACTATCATCTGGTTTCTGGGTTAGTGAAACCTGATCCGTTGTGAATGAATTTGTTTATCAGGGAAAAGGGACCAGGGGATGGAAAAAAAATTCAATTAAATGTCAATGTGTGGAGTGACAAGCAGCATTCAATAGGGCTTTTAGTTTAATTGCTTGTATTTCATTAAGAGATGTATTTATCAAGAGAATTCTTCATTTGCAAAAGATCTTGTTCGCTTCTGGCTTTTTAGGTATTCTTGTAGTATCCAAATAGCATAAAAAGATCTTTTTTTAATTAGAAATAGTACTTTATTGTGACATGTCCTGAGAGTGTTACATCATTGACATGCTGTGGCAGCCTTTTGATGACACCCACATGCAAATTGCAGGGGACAGGGTGTACCCCTACATCATTTGAAAGGCTGTCACCAAAGATCTGCCACTCCCCCTGCTCTTCTGTGGTCCGTGACCATGCTGAAAATAGTGCATTACTCCTGAAAGTTTGTGTGAGGAGGAAATCATTCAGCTCCCAGCCCTGGGAACATTTTGGAAGGTCTGTTTTGAATCTTTTAAAGGCTGTAAATCCCTTTGGGAGGGATGATTTTCATTTGTGTTTTATTTGGATTCCAGCTCCTCACTTGTGGTTGACAAATAAAAATGAAATAGCTTTTGGTAGGAGGCTGGCAGGCGCCCTCATAATACAGCATGTTTGGCCTGAGCTGGTGTAGGTATATAGAGGCACCTCCTGGAGGACATACACTCACACTGGAACAAAGTGCTGAGAGCAGTTTATTTTGATAACTTTCTGTTTATTTCTAATCTGGCCTAAAAAACTGTGAGCAGACACGCGCGCAGCTGGGCTGGTTTCCGAGATGACAACAGGATTCCAACAAGGCTTCCAAAATGTTAAAAGAATTATTATTTTCCTGTATGTCTGGGGAAATGGCAGGAGCGGAAAATCCTTGCAGGCAGAGCGTGGCGATGGGGGCTCATCCCCAGCACGCTGCCAGGGGAGGAGCGGTGGGGCAGTGGGACAAGGGTGCCTTGTCAGAGTAGGACCTCCAGCAATACTTCTCCAAGGGCCAGACATCAGAGCCTGGCTTCATTCTTGCAGAGCAGTGGTGGACTGGAGACATCAGCCAGCAGCTTTTATGAAAAGGGCTATTTTGGGGCCTGAATGTAGGAAAACACCCGGTCAAGCGATCAGGCTATTGGGTATGGAGGAGAACTGGGGCAAAGGAGCCCCTGTGACACTGAATCCTGCCCCCTGCCCGTGCAGCAAACCCTGTTGGGTATCACTTTGGTAAGGTGATCAAGTTCCACCTCAAAAAATAATTTCATTCCTTGCCCTGAGGAGATTTGCTTTTCAGATATTGAGATATTGGGAGCAGGTAGTCTCTCTCCGTGGATTTGCTCAGTGCCCAGCAGAAATCCTGGTAGGGCCTCTGGGAGTGCTTGTATGATAAGTAGCTCTAATGAGCACTAATTACATCCAGCACATGGGTGATCAAGCTCTTTTCTGAAACACGTCAGCACAGTTCGGCATTTTCTGCCATGTCTCTGTTCTGTGCCCCCATTTGCTTGGAAAGTGCGGCCAGGACAGGGCCTGTTCCCAGAAACTCAGTGTTTCACTCATTCTGTGATGAGAATTCACTTTCAAAGAGTTCAGATAAGATGTTGGGAGGCAACGCATGAAGCAACTGGCAATTATATCCTCCCTGAACATTTTGTCTGCAGTGCTGCACCAGCGTTACAACAACGGCCGGGAAGGCTGGGCTTTTACATGGGCAAAGCAGAGCGGGGAAACACTCCAGGTTGTTCAAATCATCACTTTACAAATGTACTCGGAGAGACCCAGGGTTTGGGCAGAGCAGAGCTGACATGGGTGAAGAGTCTGCACTTTACCTGAACCTACTGAAGAAGGAAAAATAAAAAAAAAAAGAAAATCAGAGCAGCCTTCCCAAGGAGGCTTCGTAGCAGCAGCAGAGGAAGAAAGCGGAGCTGTGCAGAGGGAGGTAACAGTGTGTGATGTTTGGGAATAATGATAAAGAATCCTGCTCTGGAAATGTTGGGCAAGAGTTCTAGAAGAGTAACGGGAGCGTGCTGTGAACATCAGTCACCTGCATCAGATACTCCACCGTGCTTCCAGCTGGGGTAGGCTTGGCAAACCTGGCTTCATTTTGAAGGCTGGAGGCAGCTCGAGGTCCTTAGGCCTGGCTCTGCTCAGCATCTCCCCTGTGCAGTAGGAAGAGGCATGCAGTGCTCATCTTCCCCATCTGTCCATGAGTGAAGGTGGTTGTATAGCCATGCTGTGCGGCTGTGCAGCCCAGGAAAAACCTCCACGGGGTCTCTCTGCTGGCTTTTTGGAGCACACAGTCCTGCAACCTGTTTCCCCAACAGGAGCTAGATGTTTAGAGTCAGAGACCACAGGTTTTGATCCCTGGCTGGGCAAACCATGGTCCTTTTAGGTATGTGTGTCTTCATGGATGTCCAGACAGGGACAGACTGTGTGAGTTTGGCCAGGGGAATCACAAGGGCTTGTTCTCATTTGCTTGTTACTGCAAACTAAGTTTTCACAAAAAAAAAAAAAAAAAAAAAAAAAAAAAAAAAAAAAAAAAAAAAAAAAAAAGAAAAAAAAGAAAAAAAGAGAGAGAGAGAGAAAGAAATCTTGTGAAAAGTGTCCTAATTGAGAAACAAATACACACCTTCTCACCCTCCCTGGAGCAAGACCTGCCTGGACGTTGTCATACCATGTCCCTGTCTTGATCTGGGCAGGTGTATCTGCAGTGTCACCCACAGGCATCAGAACAACCTCCTTCCTTGGTATCATTAATCAGGCTTGGAGGGTTAATGCCTATGGTTTTTAGCCATCACTTTTTCCTGATAACTAAAAATATTCTGTTAGGAGAAGAAACGTTTTCCAGTCATGCTTTCTCAGTGTCCCCAGTGAGCTGCTGGTTGTGTTCAGGAGATGGGGCACTAGTATTGCTCTGGAAATCCCTGGCCTGGTGGAGAGCCTGATGGCGACCATGCAAGCTGACAGCCCCATGGCTTTGAACCAGGCGCCCTGGCTCGTTCAACAGACATCGTTACCCTGGGCTGCGTCTGCACTTAATCAGCTTTTGTGGCTGCTCCACCCGTCTTGGCTGCCGTGACAATTCAGAGGTATGAAAAAGTTCCCAGTAAACCATTCAGACCTGTCTCCCCCTGGTCAGTTTTTGGGGTTTCCCCAGTAAAGGGGAAGGAGAGACCGTGTCCCGTGCATCTCCTACGAGGTGTCCTTATCCCATCCTTCTGCTCTACAGAAGCTCCTCCGTTGCAGAACCCTCTGGAGCTATCTCCTGAGGCCCTGGTTGTGGGCCCATGGTGGAGAAGACTGCTGGGAGGTGCTGCAGGAGACTGGTTCAGGGTACCCAGGAGTGCCAGCCCCTCAGCCACGAGCCTTTTGTTTTCATCCCTAAGTGGCTGCAGAAGTGTGTGCCTATCAGTGAATCTCCACCATCCCAACTGCTGCGTGTTTCCTCAGATAAGGGCACTGTGTAATGGCAATTATGTTTTCATTTGTTGTGAGAAAACTTAATACAGCAGAGTGGCAGAAATGTTATTCATCCTCTGTTAATTATGAGCTACTTACTGCAGGGAATCATGCAAAAACAGAACAAAACAAAAAAGTGTAATCGAATGAAATAAAGGGGAAGCAGCTTGTGCATTTGCCTTTATGCCAAGTGGAACTAGCTCCTGTAATACTTGGCCACTAATTATCACTAATAATGCTGTGTGGCCCCACGCGTGACCTTGCCTTCAGCTCCGCAGCAGCATCCCTGAGGTGATGGCTGCCAAGGGCAGATCACAGAATCACAGAATATCAGGGACTGGAAGGGACCTTGAGAGATCATCCAGTCCAATCCCCCTGCTGGAACAGGAACACCTAGAGCAGGTCACACAGGAATGTGTCCAGGCAGGTTTGGAATGTCTCCAGAGAAGGAGACTCCACAACCTCTCTGGGCAGCCCCTTCCAGTGTTCCATCACCCTCACTGGGAAGTTTTTTCTCATATTTAAGTGGAACCTCTCATGTTCCAGTTTGCACCCATTGCTCCTTGTCCTATCATTGGCCATCACTGAGAAGAGCCTGGCTCCATCCTCCTGACACTCACCCTTTCCATATTTATAAACATTCATGAGGTCACCCCTCAGTCTCCTCTTCTCCAAGCTAAAGATACCCAGCTCCCTCAGCCTTTCCTCCTCTGGGAGATGCTCCACTCCCTTCATCATCTTTGTAGCCCTGCCCTGGACTCTCTCCATCAGTTCCCTGTCCTTCTGGAACTGAGGGACTCAGAACTGGAGGCAGGATTCCATATGCAGGGGTCTGACCAGGGCAGAGTAGATGGGGAGGAGAACCTCTCTCCACCTACTAACCGCCCCTCTTCTAATACACCCCAGATGCTCAGGGCCATGATCCAGGGGTGCTTCATGAAGCAATACTCCCGTGGGACTAGGCTTGCTTGGACTCTGCTTGTCCCACCGTGAGCTCTGCGGTGGAGCTGGAGCAGAGTCCCAGCAGAGCACCAGCTGGATCAAAAACTTGGGCCGTTGCCTTTTTTACATCACTGTGTTTCACAGAATCACGGAATGGTTTAGATTGGAAGGGACCTTTAGGACTATCTAGTTCATTGTCATAGAAGCTCCTCTGCTGCAGGAGCCCCTCCAGGCTGTGGTTCGCCCCAAGGAAGAGAAGGATGGAGGTCATGGTGGGGATGGCTGTGGGTGGATGAGCCCAGGAGCAGGACTAGATGTCCCTGTAGGTCCAGGGCTGGGCAGGTGGCAGAGACAGCTGTGGTCCCACATGGTCTAGCGGTCAGGATTCCTGGTTTTCACCCAGGCAGCCCGGGTTCGACTCCCGGTGTGGGAAGCCAATTGCATTTCATCTTGTGCCTGTTTTGGGGCTCCCCAGAACAATGAAGATGCTGGTCTGCTGGAGTGGGTCCAGCACAGGCTGCCAAGGTTGGAGCACAGCACAGACAAAGGGAGGCTGAGAGACAGAGCTCAGTTTGTATCTGTTCAGAGAGAAAGTGAGGGGAAGATTTCATTGCTGCCTGGTGAGAAGGTGAAGCATGCAGTGGGAGGATGAGAGGCACAAGCTGGAGCATGGGAAGTTATAAAGAATAACTTTATCAACATGAAACACAAACTGGGTGTAAAGAAAACTCTATTCTTGGAGATATTCAGAACTTGACTGAATGAGGACCTGAAGTACTTGTTGTAGCTGGACCCACTGGAGCATGGAGCCTGAGCTAGAGACACACATCTGACCCATAATGTCCATTCTTGGAAGGTATTAAGATGGTTTTCATTTTCCCCAGGGACTTAGTGGGTGATTCCTCATCCTAGTTAAGTTTCCTGAGCTGTCTCCACCTCTCTGGTGATCCAGGGGTTGGCTCCGTTGCAATGCTGAGTTCGATTAGAAGCCAGTGAGATACAAAATCTGCCTCATATGGAGTCAGAATTACAGAAAAACATTTATTTGAGATGGCAAGGAAGAGACTATCAAGGAAGCAAAGCCAGGATGCTGCTTTCCTGACAGAGCTGCTGGCACATCAGTTCCACTGGGGCTGTGGGATGCTCACACATGGGTATGAATTTGTCCTGTGAGTAAGAGAAGAATGGAATAACCAGGGTGTGATCTCCACATCAGCTTGACAGCTGATGAGGATCATCAGAATGCATTTTTTTGAGCACTGCAAACTTAACAGCCTGACATAAAGTAGCAAGCGCTTTAATTCACAAAAAAAGATTTTTTCAATTTTTTTTTCCCTAGAAAGTAATAAATAGCAACCATAACTTCATTAAAGATGGAAATTTCACCACAAATTGAGGCCATATCTAATGAGAAACTTCCTTCTGAGCTCCTACCAGTAAGTATGTAAGAGGAGGGACACCAGCTACGTTTTGCAGCTACCTGCACTTTGTGACTCTACATGAAGGGAGATGCTTTTGCAGAAGTGTCCACCCAACACATCCACATGGTGCTGCAAGTCTTGGATTTTTCAGGGTTTGGTGGCATAAATAGCACAAGTGGCACATCAAATGGTGGCAAGGGGCTCAGCAGACCTAAAACCCCACGAGCACGTTCAGGCCTTAAAATGGAGACAAACTGCAAACGAGGTTATTTGAGTCATTTGACTCAATATGACCAAATTCTTGAGTACATGGATCTTTCCAGGGGTGACCAGGAGCAAAAAAGAGAAGTGAGATGCATCGTCTCAGCCCTCAGCTGTGAATGTTCTGCTCAGCTCTGCTGCTGATACTGAGAGAGCAGATGCTTCCTTACTCTGCAGAAACGCAGTGTGTGAAACAGTATTTTAACAGCTTTATCTGATATTTTATATCTCGCTGTCAAACACAGCAATGATTCCACTTCTATTTGGGTAAGTAATCTGAAAAGAAGGCAGCAATAATCTCTCAGGAGAGCCAGGCACAGGACTAATTACTCCAGCTAGAGATTTGTAAAGACACATTTTCAGTGCTGGGATTTTATCATTCCACGGGGTAATTAAAAGACAACCCTGTCAAAGGAAGTTTTGCAGCCTTAAATATTCTTTTTCCTCTATGAAGAATAAGCCTTTCCAAGCTCAGCATCAGGATGACTTTATTTCCTGGTGATGCATGAGGGTTACCTGTGGTACCTGCCTACCAGCCAGCTCCATGCCGTGCTGGGGTGGCTGGGGCACAGCAGTGGCTGTTTCTGTGTCACCTCTGAACGTCACTTGTTGGGAAGGAGGGATGCCTTCATGAAGGGCTAGACCCAGGAAGAAATTATCTGGCCACTGGAGAGGTTTAAAGAGACACTGCTCTTGGGCATGCTGATGCTGTAAATTGGAGTCGTGCATCAGCGACTGACCAAGGGCAGAATTTCTGCTTGAAATCCATGTCTTCAGTGAAGCACTTGCTGAAATCAGAACAAGGAAACCTGCTTGGTGCAATGAGTTATGGCTCCGCCACCTCTTGAACAGGAGTTCAAAGCCTGGGACCCAAAATTACATCGTTGGCTGCTGCAGAGAAGGGATCGATGTCTGCTGATATGGACAGATGTTGCCCTCACGTCATTCCCCTTACCCCTGGGTGGGAAACAGCCCTCACACGGGGTGAGCAACAGTCCTCATGTGGGGTGAACAAGATGTTACTGCTTTAATCCCCTTCTTGAAGTTTATATGGATCCATCCTTCCTGCGCCAGGCTGGCTGGGTGCAACCAGCAATAATCCCAACAGGAATGTAAAGCAGAATTCAAAGGATGGCAGACTGGCAGAGGGGATTTAGGCACGGGTCTGCAAATGGCATGGAAGGACAAGTCACATTCAGAGCAAACTATTTGGCCATCTGAGGCTGTTCTGATCTCTAGCCAAAGGGTCAAACTGCTTAAAGATCCACAAGTTCCTCTAATGCATATGCTGGGTTTTCCAAGAGGTATCACTGAGCTGTGTACTTTTATGTATAACTTGGTAATTTGGATAATTTGGATAATAGGAAAATTGAGTGTGGGCGTTGTCTCCAAGTCTCTGTGACTCCCCCGTGGCAGGGGGGTGCTTGTGCACTGTGTGTCGATGGTACAGAAGGGTTCATGCAGATGAAAGGAGGAGAAGCACATCTGCACCACCTGCCCTATGGGATGCCAGGCCAGCCTGAGACCTCTGCTTCATGCTTGTGTCCCACCAGCCCCTTTCTGCATCTACCTGCTTAATCCTCCCTCTTTTTTAAGATGGGTTTTAGGTCCAGTAAAGGATTTGGAAGATAAGGAGTTAATTCTTAGAGAAACACAAACTTTGGAGCTGATTTTATTGTCCTTGAGTGGAAAAGAAAAGCACTGGCCATAGTCTGAGAAGAAGGCACTGCACCTGCACCTCCACTTCTTGTCAGCTCTTCCTCCTCCTCTCCCTCACTGCCTTGTGTTCCATGAAGGAACCAGGGATATGACAGGCCAGGGAGACTGATATGACATGTGTAATGAGAAAGAAATAGTATCAAATGCAACGTATCACAAAATTAGCATCACCCAAATGCCTGTTCCTTGGCATCCTGCCCGTTTCCATCTTTATCTGGGCATTGTTTAGTTGCCTAATTGTTATACTTAATTTATTTATTTTTAACTGCGGTGAGCGGGGTAGAAATGTAACTTTTGCATTGGAAGATGGCTTAACAAAGCGTTCCTTTTCAGAGAAGCTGACTTCTCATCTTGCAGCTTGCAAGTTTTTTTTTTTTTTTTTTTTTTTTTCCCAGGATGTGAACATTTTGGGCTCCATCTGTGTCAGTCCCAGCCAGACCCTGTCGGAGGGCAGTGAAACCTGTGTTGTGGGACTGGAAATTGCAGAGCAGGGTCCAGTGCTGTGGGTCGTTGAACTCTCCCTTCCCCTTCTGCCAGCAGCACTCTTTGCTCAGGGTCCTCTCTCCCCTCTTCATGGATCATTTCTCAGCTTCAGGCTTGTTGCAGATAGGAAAATAGTGGGAAAAGCCAAGCATCAGAGAGATGCTCAGGCTGGGGGGGGTGGGTGCCTGAGGGTGGGACTGGGTGGCAGGAGTCTGATTAATTGGGAAAAGCTGCATAAAAAAGGGTCCTCGAGAAACCTGGAAATCACTTGAGCTGAGTTCAGCTCTCATGAAATAGCATCTCTGACCATGGAAACACACTGCGCCACCAGCCGTGGGGTGTGCACGTCCTCGCTGCTCATGTCCCAGCAGCCTCCAGGTTTCCAGTCCGATTTTAGGACTGGTTTTAGTGGAGGGCAAGTCAGAGCCTCTGGTGGAAGAGTAAAACAGCAAATGGAGATGAGAGAATTGGAGAGAATTTCCCGGTTAATCCGTCCTAGTCAGGCCATGGAGCCACAGCATTAGTCTATGCAGCCATTTACTGGGGTTTTTTTTCCTTATCAGTATTTGGAAACTTTCTCCTATTTCTCTGAAAGCAGTTCCTTATCACCCTCTTTATCTGCTAGAGAGTGCTCTGATCAACAGGAACTCTATGCTAGGAATGGCCTAATTAAGCAAAATTAGCATTTTATCATATAATGCTAACATTTAATCCTATATTCATGCAGCCTGCTTTAAATATACTCCCTGCGCATCCCTTCCTGTAAGTCTCTCATGCGATGCCAGCTCCACTCTGTTTTTATCTATAAGGAATTGAGCTCGTACCTGTGACAGGTGCAGAGTGTGTTAAATCTTTTGATCATCACACAAAACACTCATCCTGAGGTCCTTTAATCTAAGCAATGCAAAGAAAATCCTATGCACTAGCTTCATGCTTCTTCCATCTCCCTGAGTTTAAACAGGAGGCTCCGCAGCTACAGATCAATGGACCTAAATTGTTTGTCTTTAACTTAGGTGGGTTTAAAGGAAAGCTGCTCAGCCCAGCTGTCTGGAAGTTCACACGATGGGAAGGGCTGTGTGCTGTCTAGTGATGGGGGAATTTGAGTTACCTTTGAAACTCGGTTTAGTTTTCACAGCAGTCAAGTAATTAAACAGGAGGGAAAAAAAAAAAATCACAGCGAATCACTTACTGCTACATTTTCCCCACATCTTTCTTGTTGTTATGCTGGAGCTAATAGTGAAATTCTTTATCAATTATTAAGAATTTTTCTAATTCACAAATGTGGTTGGGAATTTTTTTTTGTATTTTTTTGTATTTTTTTTTTTTTTATTTTACCCTCTCTGGGAATCATTCCTGAATAATTTGTGTGGAATAGTCGATATTCCAATATTGCTATTGGTCCACATGGGTGGTGTGAGCCATCTGTGCGTTCCTGCCTGGTTCTGGTGCCCAGCCAACGAGGTGTGAAGAGTGGGATGACGGAGGATCCCACTTAGTGTGCTAAAACACATCTCTGCTTATGGTGAAGTGTCCGTTCTTGTGTTTTTTCTCCATTAAGTGACTGAGTGTTACAGGAAAAAAAGATGGGGTTAATGTCTGCACGACCAAACGAGGATCTGGGGCTGGTCATGGTGCCCGCCTGGCTTGGATGCAATTCCTGTGAACCAGAGGTGTTACACAGGGAAGGGAAACAACATTTACAGCCTCAAGCATATGGGTACCCAAAATGTTGTCAGAAAAGCTTGAAGGGACCCCAAAAGAGAGCTGTGCCACCAGGTAACTCCATACAAGCATCTTATTTCACCTACACAAATAAGTGTGTGTGGGGAGCAAGCCCCCAGGAGCCCCCCTAGACTGCTGAAAAATGAGACCCACTATTTTATCTTATAGTGAACTATGAAGTTAATTTCAAATATAAGTCTACTTTTGCAAGTGGGGAGAAAAGTTTCTCACTACGAGGCCAAAAAAATTCCTTACCTAGAAAAAAACAGATGCTGTTCCCTTTAGTAATGTCATTGGGAGCTTACAAGCAAAAAGAAAAAAATTAAAAAAAGAGGAAACCCTAACACAAAAAGCCCTCTGTGCTGTGCAAACTGTCACAGAAACCCTTTTTCCATTACGGTGGTCACAGGCCATTTTGCTCTTCGCTGGTGACAAGGGACCATTAGAATACAATCCCCGATGCCTGCGTATCATAATGAAAATCATATTTCTTCCTGAACTGGTACATCAATTGTCTTTTTAGTAACCTGGGAAGCGCAGCTATATGCAAACCAGGGCACGGTCCTTCACTCTTAATCTGTTCTCCTGCAAGATAAGTGATAACTTCTTAATGTAACTTTCCAGTCTGGTAAATAAGAAGTAGCTACAACACGATCCCATGGTTTAAATAGAATCGTCTTCCTGAGGCTGAGTAGCTGCTTTCCATCCTCCCCTGGGCAGGAAAACTGATTTTGATAAAATCGGAGCATTCCTCTCTCTCTCTCTCTCTTTCTCTGTCCTTCCCCAGCACCCGCCTGAAAATCTGCAGGCAAACCCATTTGCATTTCGAAAATCAAGTGCTCTGGGAACTAGTCCTTAAAAAACATAAAATAAATAAATCTAACAGTGGCAAGGATGTCCCAACTCCTCGCTGCAGCGTGTGAGGGGGATGGATGCAGTGAGGAGTGAGGGAGTGACTGAAATGACGATGAAGGAGACACAAGCCAACCTGGCAGCTCTCACAGGGTCTCCCACTGCTGTCCCGACAACCAGGCACTGGTGCCACAAGCCCGTCCACATCAGGTGGCACTGATTTCTTTACCTGTGACCCGCTTGCCTGCTGAACTCCCTGTGAAACCTGCATTCTCCGAGCCACTGGCCGTAATGAACTCTCAGGGCATCTGGCACATCCTGAATTGGAGGTGAGGACAGGTCAGGGCTGGCCAGTCCCCATGGGGACATGGGCCAGGCAGCAGGAACATCCTGACCCGCTTCCGAGAGCACCGATTGCCAGCCCGAGGGTGTTTGTGGGTGTCCAGCTCTCGGCAAGGGCTGCAGGGTCCGGTGCTGCCTTTCACTTGTGCAGTACAAATGATTCCGTCAATAGGAGAGGACTTCAAAGGGGATTTCTGGCAGCGGCCGATGCTCAGATGCACCGTGTGAAAAGTGTCTCCCAGTCCAACCTCTGCAGCATCTCCTGTGGGGTGGGAACATCTGCCCAGCTGAGGAACAAAACCCGCTCTGTGTGTGAGTCTCACCTCGCCCCCAGAGGCAGAACCGAGAAACCAGGAGAAGAGATTCGAATGAAGAAACTGGAAGCATTTTGTTATGAACAGCCTTGGAGCTGGCTTTGGAAAGCTTTCGCTCCTAGAGGTTTTATTTTTCATGTTTCTACTTTTTCACTGTCCCCAGACTGTGTTGGGTTTTTTTGGTTGGGTTTTTTTTTTTAAATAGAAACGATAAGATTTCTTTTTTTGCAAAAACTTACTTGGCTCTGAGCAGCGAGCCTTCGAGTTGTGGTAGTCCCTCCCGGGAGAAAACCAGGAGAGGGGCAGAGCCTGGCTGCTCCCCAAGGACCCCCATTTCTTTAAACCCCATTTTCAGAGACCCCCTCTTTCCCCCCCCACTGCAGGCGGTGGGGAGAGGAGAGGACAGACCCTGGCTCTGGCTTTGCTGGGGTGGGAACCCGTTACCCCACAGCCCTGGAGTGGGTCAGGGCTTTTTCTCTCTTCCCTTTTCCCCTCTTGCTCACGTGCACAGGGAACCTCGAGGAACAAATAATTCAATCTGCTGCCGGATTGGCAAAGACTTTAATGAAAGTGCTATTTATTTAGTGCCGTCTGATACCGCATCTACAGTGACAAAGCGGGGGACTGAGTAATAACAGATCTGGAAGCAAAGTGTGGAGCAGAGCATGCCACCAGCATAGGAGTGTTCCAAAAATATATGATTTCAGTTTCTGGTTTAATTAGAATTTATTTTAAGTGGGTTTGCATCAACTAATGAAACAACTGTCATTGATGAACTGCTGCTGGGCAGGATTGAGTAGATTTTAATCTCTAACCAGGCAGCTAGTGTGAGGGGAGCCTGAGGAAAGTCTATTAGAGATAGACATCAATTTAAAATTACTCATCTTAAGGGAGTATCGATGCAGAGGGGAAACCATTACAGAACAGAGAATTTTGACATTAGAAAACTGATCCAAATTCAGGGCTCACCTTAAAAAACTAAATTATATTGCAGACAGTTTGTTGCATTAACTGCTGAAAGGTTGGTTGTTTTTTTCTTACCAGATCATCATGCATCGAAAGTTCATGCTGTGCATGGGGAGCAGTTTTGGAGACGGATGGCAAAGGGCCATCTGCAGGCCAGATGTGCACCCCCAGAGGCCCCACAGCTGGCTTTGCAGACAGTCCAGGGAAGTGGTACCCAAGGGAGGATTGAGAAATGCCATCCTGCTGATGGGGAAACTGAGGCACGGCAAAGCTATGCAAGCTCCTCAGGGTTAACCCACCTATGGAAGACCACAAGAGTAAACCCAGCTGTGCTGAGGACTGCTCCTGCAGTCCAGCATCTGAGTTATCCTTCACCTGTCAAGAACCTTAGGTTCTTCACCCAGATTATTTAGAAATATCTGGATACTTCTGTGCTTTGGAAAAGGTCCTGATGTCTAGTTTTCAGACCTGAAACTAGCAGTGACCTGGGTGGGTGCTGGTAATGGCTGATGCAGGGATGTTCCCCAGGCCAGCAGCCCCAGCAGCTGCCTGGGGCAATTCAGCAAAGGTGTGATATCATGGGGGGAAAAGTGTCAAAATCACAGTTGATCATTGAGCTGCTGTTCCCTGTCACCTTTCACCATAGCGTGGGTTGAAACCGTCCATCAGTCAGTTCTCAAAAGTGGTGAGGGCTCCCCTGGGCTGATCCTTACTCTCATGAGAAGACATTGGTGGCTCCTGGAGGCATCTTTCCAACGGCGGGTACCAGAAACAGGCCTGCCCTGCAGGATGGGAGGGCAGTGCCCATCATCCCAGCAATTTGCACACAGCATTTCTCACCTACTTTTGTGGTGCTGTGCGTGGTGCTCACAGGCACCAGGTGATGGAGACATGGGCTTTGTCCCAGGAAAGACCTGGGACTGTTGTACAGAAGCTTCTGTGGCAGATTGAGACAGAATCAGGGCAGGAAGGGAAATCATCCAAAGGATGTTTGACACAGAATTTGTTTTTACCTCTTTCCTTTAAAAAGCAAAGCAATGCAAAGCAAAACAAGCTAGGAAATTACATGCATGCTTTTGGAATGAGACAGTAGCTCAGGGTCATCTGTGTTTATTTCCAACGTTTTATCTTGTTTCCGTGTGCACTTTTTCAAAACAAGGCTTTTGGGTTTTTCCTTTTCCCTTTCATTTAGTCTGCATGCCCAGCAGCCTGAGCTCTGAAAGGTAAGCTTAGCACTGAGCCGTCATAAACAACCCCAAATCACACCGCAAACGCATTCCTCCTTCCCTGCTGCTGTCATTCTCCTCGCCTGTCCACTTTTCCTTTCACCATTTATGGTCCTGGAGAAAAACAAGGAGGCAAACACATTCTGCATTATACAGGAGCATACCGGTGACCCCAGAATTCAGATGAGAGTGTCTCTTCCTGTGATCAGAACAAGCAGTGACCTGGCAGCCCAGCTGGGGTCCCACCACTGTGCTGGGGATGAGGGTTGGCATCCTCCTCCCTGCATCCCAATGCCATGCTGGGGAACCAGGTCCAGCATCCTCCTCCCTGCATCCCAACAGAGTCCTGGGGATGAGGGCTGGCATCCTCCTCCCTGCACCAGCCTTCAAATCTGGAGTTGCTCTCTCTAAGCCACCACACTGGGAGTCACCGATCCAGCCTATGCCTCCTCCAAACCAAGCAGCACATCTCAGGTGGGATCTGGAGTATCAGAGCTTTGAGGAAGCTTTCTTTGCCATCTTAGGCCTGGCAGCTGCTAAAGGCTTCTCCTGCAGGCCTCACTGCTCCAGCTCCCTCACTGAGAAGGCAGTTTGGAAGGAAAAAGAGTTGGGTGTTATTGAAATTTTACTTTTTTTTTTTTTTCAGCAGAAAGAAGGGAAATTTATGTTATATGTGGGGTTTTTTTTTCTTTATTATTTTTTCTGGAATGAAATGGAGTTTTTTGATATATTGAATATATTTAATATTCAAATGCTGAGAATTTGCAGGACAGAGCAGACAGAGACTGCCTCTTGCGATAAGAGACATTATTACTGTTGTGAAGAATTCCTTTAAGATTCCATCTTAATCGTTCTGCTATTGAAATGGAAGAATAAAGTAATAAAATTAGATGTTTTGAAAAGACTTGATTAAAAAAGTAATTATCCTGCCAGCTCGCGGGTTCCCACATCCTGTCAGGTTCCTTCAGCTCAGCCCCTCTCGTCTCCAAGCCCCTCCCTGGCTCCCCGTGGGGACAACAGCCCCTCCATGGCCAGGCATCTCCAACCCACATCCTCTTTTTCCCTCTCTCATCTGGACACGCTTTGGGGCTGTTCTGGGGTGTGACTTGCATGCTGGCCCTGTGCCCCCTAACCCAGGCACCCTGAATGCCTTTCTCTCTCCCCAGCTGAGGTTTCCCACCCCAGGCACCTGCTCCCGGCCAGCACCCTGGGGTGTCCCTGCTCCCAGACCATGCAGCCCCATGCAGTCCACCCTTCCTTGTCTGCTGAAGGCTTGGGTGCATGCTGCAAGTCTGGATGCCCGCTGGAGACCATGCATGGGATCACCAAGCCCATGGGGCTGGGCTTTGGCTGCCTTGAGGAGCCCCGCAGACCCTCCTCATGCAGGGCTGCTGCTGGGCACCGTGGCAATGCTGTGGTCTGGGCTCAGGGCATCGTGCTGGAGGGGAAGGCACAGCTTCCTCCCAGCAGCCTCAATTCCTGCTCTTGTTGTTTCAGCAGCACATGTGAGAGTGCTCAGCAAGCCCCTGAGGTCTGGGGCACGCTGGGAGCAACCTCCAAATCTCCTTTGAAAGTGCTTTGTGTGTCAATGTGCATCATTTCTGCCAGCAGCCTGGAGCTGGGCTCCCCCAGTTCTCTCGGCTCCCCATAGCCTGTGGGAGGTCCTGGCCCTGCACATCCCTGGACAGGGGACGTGGGGGATGCAGGATGATGGCCCCTGCCTGGGGGCAACCTCCCAGTGCATGGGATGAGTGTGGGGTCTGCCCAAGCACTGGTCATGCTGGAGGGATAGGCTTCCCCAAGGAGGAGAGGAGGGATGGCTGCATGCAGGGCTGTGCTGGGCCTCCCAGACCCTCACAGCTGTAATTGTGGAGCTCGTTCATTCTGCATTTCTAATGGAGAAACACAGATGGTGACAGCTGAGCGCAAAATGCATCTATTAAAATCTGCTGCTGATTGTTCCTCATAATGGGCTTTGGGTTTTTTGAAATATGCTGCAGAGAATACACGTCCTCATTTGGGGATGTAGCAGGTTACAGCAGACTTGTGCCTATGTTTATCTTTGTCTGTTACCCATCACTTGACATTTTCTGGCCATTATTTATTATTTGCATAGAATAACTGAGGATCTATCTCTGCTAGGTTCTAGGCAGGTACTGAACAGGAGTTAGAGATGGCCTGGCTGAATAAGTTCTTCAGTTGGAGGCATGAGGCCACCCATGGAGGATGTCCTTCCCAAGAGAAGGGCTAGTTGTACTCCAAGGCTACCTTTTAAACCACTGGAGGCTCTGGAAGTGAAGCAGTGGCGTAACATAGAAGTCATGCAATGAAGGAGGAAGAGTGACATAAAAATACTCACTGGGACTGAAAAATCAGGGTGAGGTCTTCTGCTGGACATTCTGAATGCAAGGCCATTTAGTTTAGAGGATAATCTTAAGAGCAGCTTTCCCTGTCTCTTTGCTTGAGCATCCCTATTGGGAGTGGATTCGTTTTCATGTGTGAAGCTGTTCACCTTCAGCTACAAGGGCCTGGTCTCCTCTTTAGTCGATTCAGGAAGAAGTGCAAAGGTATTTGGTCATGGAGAGATCTGAGGAAGACAAAAGTGTCCAAAAGACCAAGAAGCCAGGCTCCTTCTCTAGGGGTGGAATAGACCTTTATGTTAATACTCACATTGGAGAGCCGGGGAGGGAAGAAGAGGAGGGACAGTGTCAGCAGGGCTCTGACTCCTGCTGAGTGCAACAGGCTGCTGAAGGCATGAAGGACATGAGGTGCCACCTAACCCAAGCCTGGGAAGCCAGCTCACAGCTATTTACCAGCGATGCCCTTCCACCATCCACCCCTTGCAGGTCAGAGGGCCTGTGAGACCAGTACATCCATGAGGTGACCAGAGGGGACACCTCACAGATGTGGTGAAAATTTGACACCAAGTCCAGACATCTCCACTTGTGCCCAGAGCAGGGAGGATGCTGGGCTCCCCACTGCCAGTCAGGAGTGACTCCATGTCCTGGACACGCTGCTTGCCCCAGCAGCCCTTCCCGGTACTGATGGCTGTGCAACCCCATCCCAAGGGCTTGGCTGACCCATCCAGCTCTGCCCACCACCTCACTGCTTGGGACCTGCCTGCACTGCTCGCGCTCTGATCTCTTGCCATGAGCCACCGCTTTGCTGGAGGAAATTTCTGAGCTGGCAAGATTTCTCCCAAGTCGGAGACTCAGCGAAGCTCCCACCGCTCTGTCAGTGACCTTATAATTAAGCAGTGTAGAGGACACTGCTCCCAGCTGGCTCCCTGAGTGCTTATATTTCAGTTTGGGCTACATCCAGCCCTAGTAAATCCATTAATTACACTTCATACAGTGGCATTTACTGAAGAATAAAGGATTTCATTAAGTCCGCCAGCTTCTTAAAGCAGAGTAAGACCTTGGACAAGCTCCCCTGAGCCCTGGCCCCAGTTATTTAAGTAGCAGTGTTGTGCCTCCTTGTTACACACACACCTCACCTGCAGGGAGGAATTAGCCAAAGATCCTTTCTCTTATCTCCGCTGTGCTGCTCGGTCTCGGGCAGGGAGAAGCGAGGCTGCAGAAGACAGGATTGGCTCCATCCTCCCTGGCTGGGCAGCCTGGCTTTTGTTCTGTGCAGGGACACAGGAGCCAGCTCACTTCCAGGGAAAGAGAGGAGACACATTAAATTTTCATGAAAACAAGCCAGCGACAAAAGCAGAACATGAGCTCTTCCCACCACAGCAGCTCCAGAGGACTCTCCAGGCACCAGCCTCACAGCACAGGGACCAGCCGCTGACACAAGGTAGGGCAGCCTCTTAAAGAGGCTCTGATCTGTTCTCCAGAGGATGTCCGTATATCCGTGGCATCTCCACACTTATTCCCTGAAATCTTCCTTTATCCCATCAGCATGTGATTTTGACTGTCAGAATGTACTGGGTTGGTGCAGAGGTGAGACAGCTTGAAAGAACGGGGGCTTAGCTCCAGGGCAAGGTTGGGTGTAGACTCCTTAGCTCTTTAGGGTTTCACTGGGACCTCCACAGTTAGGTATGCTGGTGCTCTCTCCATCAGAGGATTCATTTGGATCCTCCCTGCTTTGGCTCTGGCAGCCCTTGGCCAGCACAAGCAGTGGCTGTGGCCATTCTCATCCTTCACTTCTTACCTCTGCGGGCACTGAGCTGGAGGAGAGGAGACTGGAGTGAGATTTAGTGACTGCCTCTAACACAACTGTCTGTAAGCATCATTAATGTGTCTTTCTTCCCTGTCAGGACTGGAGTTATCTCCCAAAGCAGGGCTGTTGCACTGCCCAGCCAAGTCCCACATGCTCTCAGCCACAGTGGCCTTGAGGGACATGGGTTGAGCCACAATTACACTCTGCCACCACCTCACTGACCATCACCTGTCACAGGCTTGAACACTGAAGGGCGGGAGAGTGTGTAGCAAAGGTTTATCTGTGAGCCATTCTTTCAGGCCCCTGGTAGCTTCAGGGGGTCCTTGTCAAGCTTTTCTCCACAAGCAGAAGGACTGTTCTGGAAATCACCGAACTTGCTGATATCACGCATTGCTTCAGCAGGCACAAGGACTGGGAGTCCTCCCCACCTCCTGTCCTGATCTTCCCTGCAGATCATATGTTGAGAGCAGAAGAGCTGCATCCTCTCCTCCACCCATACCCATAATTGGATCCATGAGAATGGCCAAATTCTGACTCCCTGTCTGGTGCTCTGGGTGCACTTTCCTGCAGATATCTTTATCATCTGCACAATGATAAGACTTTCATGATTTCTACACTGGTGTTTGGCTTGAGGAGCAAATGCTATTTCCTCTGCTCCTCCTACAAAGCAGTGACCTGCTCCAGGTGGTTAAACAGCTTCCCAAGGCTTCCTTGGCACGGGAACAGCTGGAAGCAAGATGTTAGAATGAGGTAGGTATGGTTTGTCTGCCATCTGCTGAGCCCCAGGAGAGATGCCCTGGGATTACCACCAGTAAGGAAGTATTAGAGGCAGAAATATTCTCACCTAACCAAGTTGCCTACCTACCAGGCTGAAAGAGACTTTGTGTGGTGCAATGATGGTTATATAAAATTCTCTTATCTCCAGGCTTTACCTGAGTTGCCTCCAAACCTGGACACGGAAGATAGATTTTTCCACATCTTCCCCAGTAGGATGTCAATGAGCAGAATGTGAGGCTGAGGAGCAGCACAAAGTCTACAAAAGCAGGTTGCAATCAAAAGGAGCTTGACTCAACGTGGAGGGCATTTTCCAGGATGGGCTCCTTGTCTAAAGCCTGTCCTTCTCTCCTCCGCTTCACCCCAGAGGCTGTGCTGCCCTCAACTCTAATTATCTAAGTGGAAACACTGTGGGGGGAGAGAAGAGCTGATGGGCTGTAGAGCACAAATACCTGTTAAGCATTTTGTTTGAGCAGCCTGTGTTTGAAGCACCATCCACAGCAGCTTCGAGCAGCTATCAATCACCTTCAGACGCTCCAGTTCAGATCCAGTTTCCACCTTCAGACATTGCCCTACAGGGCTTCTGCCTCTGCTCCTGCCACCCCTGCTCCTGTCCCCTCCCCAGAGGTGCTGCCACACTCATTGTATCCCTGACCCTGCAACAACACATCCCAAGCAGAACTCAACCCGCATCTTCTTGGCTTCACTTCTTGCCCTTCCCCGGGAGGGCTGGACCATCTCACACTGCACAGCCTGAGGACGTGCTGCTTGTTCGCGTCCTGCAAAGGTCTGTGGTTGGGAAGATGGCCCAAGCCCTACTCAGGACAACCAGGGACCTCTCTCCGCAACCAAAAGCTACGAGTCTCTGACCCTCGAGAACTGCTGTATCGAGTATTATTTCTGGCAGATCACTAGCACTTAAATGACAGATACATTAGCTGAGTCAATGCTGAGGATGTAAATCAGAGCTGGTGTTTAAGCAATAAGACATGACAGCAGTTGGGTTTTGAAGTGATTAACGCCTGTCTCGGGCACGTGGAGAGGCAGGAGGAGGAAGGTCAAGTGACTCGAAGGGCCCAGGGAGCACAGCAATCATTGCAGTGGGCACTAGAGAGCCCCGAGCTGTCAGGAGCATGGCCACTGTGCCTGGCCAGACCGGAGTGTGTTCAGAGCATCCTTCGCCCAGAGATGACCTTGCCCATGGCCGGGCAAGCTGAAGTGGTAGAAGTGGTAGGTGTGACCAGAGCTTGTTTGGTGTCATTTGTACTGTAAGGACTCGGTTGGGCTGTACAGCTCTCTGCGGCACTGCTGTCCCCTTGCTGCCACAGCAGCAGGTACCCATGGGTCTGGTGTGCCGTGCCTTCTCCATCCCATCTGCTGCCGCAGTACAGACACTGGCTGGAGGCAGGGAGTGTACAAATTATCCCATGCTGGGGTACATCCTACCCGTCCTCCTCCTCCTCCTCTCTCATGGTGAGAAATCCTGGCCTAAATCCTGACTTTTCAGGTTCAACATACCCGCCACAAGCCTTGGCATTGGGGTGGTATAGAGCTTCCTCATCAACCGACCCACTCCACAAGACAGGTCTGAGCTCAGCATCAGGTGTCAGGAGACAGCAGAAGGGATGTCCCAGCCTCTCGCTGTAGACCCTGCAATACCACACTGCTTCAGCACTTTTCTTCTGTCCTCTCCTTTCTCCACTAGGCACATCAGAGTTTTCCCACCCACTTGACTTTCTCGCTGTCCTGTTGTCTGAGCCTGGAGGTGGTCCTGTGCCCCGTCTGAGGGGCAGAGCTTACCCAGACCTGTGGCAGGATCAAAGACAGCGGATGAACAGCCAAGTCACAGCAGGACTGGAACTCAAGGGGCTGCAAGCTGCTCTTTTGCTGCTGGGAATTTCTTACATATTGCTAACTTGTTTAATGAGAACAGAGTTGTATAAGAGGGATTTTAATCCCTCCTTTAAAGAGATATTAAGTTAATATAAAGCCAAGGTAAGTGTTCTCCCAGGAGTGAGGACCACCCAATTTATTGCACAGAGTGCAGCATGTCTGATGACCTCCCTCTCTCCTGCACTTGTTGAGAGGGACTGAATGGGGCGGCATCAGCACCTACATGAGGTCTGCAAGGATGTGATATCGCAGCCCTGGCTCCTCTGGGGCAGATCCTGTGCTGCTGAGAAAGGTGTAAGAACCAGTGAAGGAGGAAATCTGCTAGCAAAGGAGGATGTCAGGTAGCTGAAAGTTGCCCTCTAGGGTCTTCTTACATCAGGGATGGTCCCACAGCAGAGAGGATCCTGTAACACAAGGAGACGCAAATGGTGGCATTGGAAAATGTGATTATTGGACACAAAGGGTGGTCCATAGTATCAGATGGGACTCTCTGAGTAGTTGTCTGCTAGGTACAAAGGGAGCAGACCTCAGGAGAGGTCCAGATAAATTACTGGCACACTCCTGGGGACAGTTGGTAGTTGTGGTCCATATTGATACCAGTAATGTAGGCAAGAATAAGAAGGCTGTGCTGCAGGCATGTCTGTGCCACACCTGAGGTCTGAGGGACAAGCAGGAGTCAGGGGGTTTGGTGTGAAGATGAGATGATGGTGCACAGAGGAGAGATTTGGCAGAGGTGGAAGCTGAGGATCTGGGACAGGAAGGTTGGTCTGCACCTTAGTCATGGCAGAGACAGGTGATGGCTAGCATGGCTGTAGGGGTCCTAGGGACCCATGGCCAGGGACTGGGGACAGCTGGCAGGTGAGCAAGAGCATCTGGTTCAGAGGACCTGTTCAGATCAGTGGACATAACTCATTGCACCTCCGAAAGAACCAGTGGGACCTGAGCAGAGCAGTTCCCATAAATGAAGGTGGAAAATGAGGCCACCTATGATCCAGTGACCAACCTGTCTCAGCACGAAGCAGCAGAGCCATAAAAAAGCTTCCACGATCTTTTGCACCAACATCAGAGGTCGAAGGGACCTAGGCCGCTTGGCATCAACGCCCATCCCAACTCAACGGGCATCAAGGAGTGCTGGTAGAGGGATGATAATCCATGAAGTGCAGAGTTACTGCATTACTGGCATTACAGGAAGGAGAGAGCAGGATGCTGGGAGGGTGACAGGGTGTCTGATAATATAAAGAAGAGGATCATTACAACACTGGGTAGGAAAGAAGAGCCTGAGGGAATCCCTGTGGGTGGAAAACCCGAGGTCTAATAATAAAAATGTGCTACAGGACGATACTACCCTGATGACAGGAGTGAGGAAACTTTAAGTGGGCTGAGCAAAACTGCAAATTTAGGCCAGGTAGCGATGGTGGGAAATGTCAGCTACCCACACACAGGCCAGGTCAGTGCCTCATTGGGCCCAGATGAAGAGATTGCACTTTTGGACGTGAGAGAAGCTGTGTCTCGACATGATCCGCCTTACAGCCTGTGAGGAGTGATGCTGGCCTGGGTGAGGTTTGATTCAGAAGGGACCGGTGGGACATGCCCTCTGCTCAGTCAGGCTTAGCATGGTGACACGGGTGGCAAAACACATTGCCCTGCTACATGGACGTTTGGCTTCCGGAAGACAACTACGAAAAAGCAAGGTGAAAGGAGAAAGGAGCAGTGCAGAGAGCAAGAAGCTGCGGAGCATCTCGAGGGGAATTCAATGAAGCTGGTGTGAAATTGGTTTAAAAAAGGAATCAGAGAAAGCACCGCTTTTCCCAGCAGACTTTTGGAGCTGCCAGCCCCAAGGAGGCAGTAGAGGCAGGTGGTGTCAGGGATGTCAAAAAGGGCTGATGTTAATTCGTGGACGACAAGCCACTGAAGGGATGAACAACCCAGGGCGAAGTCACTAATGTCACTGTAACATCCCTAATTCAGCAGGTGCCAGGGACAGCCTGGATGATCCATCCAGCCCTCAGCTGCTCCTAAAGCATAATGGAACTACGCTCAGTTTCTTGGACTTTTGCACAGCCCTTTTCTTTGCAGAAAGTATTTAGGATTTTAACCAAAACCTCTTCTTTCTTTCTTTCTTTCTTTCTTTCTTTCTTTCTTTCTTTCTTTCTTTCTTTCTTTCTTATTAATATTTGCTTACAACCAATTCTTTTTGTTGTTGTTTTTCTCTCTGCAACTTCAAAATATCTTCAGTGACAGCAAATAAGCCTGAGCAGGTTTGTCAAATCTTTCATGTGACAAAAAAAAATAATCACATTTTCCTAACAGGTTTATGGTAAATAGAGCCAAATAATGGCCAAATACTCTCCTGGTAAGACTGGGGATGGCTGCACAGAGTTGCACAAAGTGTCCAAAATGCAGAATTGTAAAGGAATTGCGGCTGTCAGAATCCAAACCAAAACGGCAGAGGAAAAGTAAATCCCTCCCCTCCCCTGAACACCCTCCGCTTTCACCTACGTCACCAAGAGCCTCATTAGCCTCACAGATTTCTGAGGTGCTCATTAAAACCTCCGCCACTCCCCGGGGAAGCAGAGGCCCAGCCAGCAGCGCACGGTGACACGGGTGGCTGTGGGCCACCGTCCCCCGGATCCCAACGTAAACCAGGAATAATCCACTCGTGCATTTATCTAATGAGGAAAAAATATTTCCCCTGGCAGATCTGTCCTGGCGCTCTGTCCCTCCTCGCCACTCTTCCTCTTCTTCCTCCTCTTCCTGCCTGTGACAGTGGAAGCTGCAGCGATAACAAAGCCTCCATCCTTCGGCTCCAGCCTTCACATGCTGGCTTATAAGGCCCTGACAGTAAAAAATGGTCCTTTATGGGCTGCAGAAGTTCATAACGTTCCAGTGTTGATAGGGATAGAGTGCAAAAGAAATAAAATCAATAAAATATTCAAAGCTTTCACATTATAAGCTCGAGCGAAACTTTTTACCAAATGTTTACTGTATAATAAATTCTATTAAAAAGCCCGAGCTTGCATGGTGAAGAGGGGTGGAACGTTGTCACTTTAATTGCAATGGCATAAATATTTGATATTCAGTAAATTAGATCTGTAGCTCTGAAAACATTCTTGCAAATGGATTTTTACCTGTAGCACAGTGCCATTAGCAGGAGAAAGTCAACACAGCCCCAGGGCCTGTAATTAACTCAACCCAAGCAGAACTAAACATTTTTGACAGTTTTCCTGGTCTGGAATTAACTGTCATAGCAGAGAATGAAAGGAAGTGCATTGTCACATTATGTTTACGTAAAGTCTGTAAAACGCTGTGTTTTGTATTTTTGTTTTGTTAAGTCTGGGTTTCATGCCCCATTATTTTTTTCATCATTAGAGACAAGTTCAAAAACAACTAATGATGTATTTTATATCCTCAGACTAGTATCGAAGCTGTCTGATAAAACAAGGGGGAAGACATTAGCTCCTTAATTCAATTTTTTTAAATTTTTTTTTTCTTTCTCTGTAATGAAGCAGGGTACACTGTGTGCCAGTATAAATCATAACGCTCCGACATTTGAAGACATTAGAAACTCTGTTTTTCCTATCAGATTCAAGGTTCTCAGATAATAAGCAGTTGTCTAGCCCATATCTGTCTATTTTACTGGGGCTGGGGGAAGGCGTTATGTATGGGGGTTTTTTTTTCCTTCTTTTCTTTTCTTTAATTTTCTTTTTTTTTCCTTTCCCTTTTTCTGTATTTACAAAAATAACTGTCACTCTACTGAAATGCAAACCCTTGAGGGCAAATCTACTTAATGCTTCCCTGAAAGCTACTTATTGTCCAGTAGCTCAGAGAAAATCTGTACAACAGTAATTGAAGGGATGTGTTGAGCTTTCTGACATTTTGTCCTAGAAATTATCTTACCTGAAAAAGAAAGGGGTATTTAGCGGGAGAGCTCCCGTGCAATTTGGAAATGTAAGAATACTCATAAACAAGCTGATTAAAATAGATGTGGCTTGTTACAGCGTTAGCAGTAACTTGGGCAAATGCGAGAGCTTACATTAAAAGGGAAAAACCAGCCTGTTTGGATGGCAAATATATGTCTTTTGCTGAAAGCAGGCATTGTGTTATAATCTTGTCTCTTACTTGACATACTGAGAAGACAAGCAAATAAGGAAACAAAAATGTCAAGATTTCTCTCTCTCTCTTTGTTTTTTTTCTTTTTTCTTTTTTCCCCCGAAGATTGCCAGATAGGGAGGAAAAAAACAAGGCAAAATTAACACCGCTCTCGGATGCTGCCTGCGCTGCTCTGCCTTGGCGCTCACCTAAATTAAAAGCTTTTATTTTGAATTTCTGAGTGTCTCGGGGAAAGAAGAGAAACCCCTCTTTTCCCAAGATACATCATGCAAGAGATGACCTCAGCTAGATGTAATTTTTATTTTGCATTCCATTTCAGCATAGAAGTCCCTCCTGTTTTGCTACACTGGTGCCAGTTGCAGAAGGGTTTTTTTTTAATGGTTTCTAATCAGTGTGCGGTTGCCTGTTAACTTCAGTCTCCTATTATGGCAGTTTCCACATCTTCATCCCTATCCAGAAACACTTCTCTGATGAGCACACAACATTTTCATTAAGAGAGAGAGAGAAGGGGCGGGGGGAAGCAAAGAAGGCAGGAAAGCAGCCTCTGGAAGAGGGGAATCTGCGAGAACCCCCCCTATGCTGGGAGCTTTCTAATCACAACAGGAAAGGGACCCTAACGCTGGGAGAATAAACACGCCGGAGCAGATGTGGGTTTAACTGCTCTTGACAATCAGAGGCTCAGTTTCAAGTGACTTCAGAAATTGCAGCCTCTGCGATGAGAAACGTTGAGGTTTTTTGGGTTTGGTATGGTTTTTGCTTGTGTGTGGGCTTTTTTTTTTTTGTAGGGGGGGTGGTGGGGTGTGTTTAATTATTCCTTTTTCTCTGTAGCTCCTTAGGGGCTCAACCCAGCGTGGTGCTGAGCCTGCGGCGGGCACTGAAGGGACCTGCAAAGGGTGTTGTGGCTGCCGGAGGGTGCTCAGCCCCTGGGCAGGACCAGCCCCGCTGGAAGATGATCCTCGTTAACAGGACTTTCTGCTGCTGTGTATCTTCTTACTGAATTAGGCAAATTACAGTGCACTGTATCTTTGCTAAATTAATTAGTTCAATTAGGCTGGGAGGGATGGAGAGGCGTGTGTTGTGTGTTGCTTCTCGCTTTTCCTCTTTTGATCACTTTACCTGCTCCTAGAGGCCCTGAGGTTTATAAACAGCAGACACCAGCTTGTCCCCAGCACCGAGACACAGCCACCAGCCATCCCCAGTGGCACACAGGGGTTTCCCCAACTCCGTCATGTTTCTAGGAGCCAGCAGCACTGGGTACCTTTGAGTCTGAGGATCATGCTCCCAGCTTAGATTTTGGGGTCTGACCTTTCTGGGAGTGGGAAGATTTTCTCATGGGGTCATGCACCCCCTGGCTGTCCATGGAATTTTGCGCCCTGAGCGCTGCCCCTGGAATTTTGGCATCAATGGTGCCAGCATGTGTGGGAGGGTATCCCTGTCCTCTGGGATGGGGCACGTTATACCCTCCCATCCTCTCAAATGTCCCTGCCTCTGGCTTCCCTTTGGCTGTGGGTGTATCGTGGGAAAGAGGGATCTCAGAGCACATCATTCCCCAAATACAAGGAACAACACAGCCATGTCTGCAGCTTTTCTGTTGCCTCCTGCTTGGAGTGTTGCAGGTCAGGCAGCTCTAACTCCAGCCTCTGCAGGTGGGGAGGTGTTGAGATCACAGAATCCTAGAATCACAGAGTGGTTTAGTTTGGAAGGGACCTTAAACACCATCCAGTTCCAACCCCCCCTGCCCTGGGCAGGGACACCTCCCACCAGACCATGTTGACCAAAGCACGCTCCAACCTGGCCTTGAACCCCTCCAGGGATGGGGCAGCCACAGCTTCTCTGGGCAACCTGGGCCAGGATCCCAATATCTCAATCTCCTCTTTGCTATTTTGAAGCCATTACCCCTCATCATATCACTACGTGCCCTCTCCAGTTTTCTCCTAGGCCCCCTTCAGATGCTGAAAGGCCACTATAAAATCTCCCCAGAGCCTTCTCTGCTCCAGGCTGAGCAACCCCTACCAATCTCCCTTTTGTTATCAGACAATGCCTCTGCCAAGCCCTTTGCTTCCCATTCTGCAGTTGTGTGAAATACCAGCAGAAAAGCTTGAAATCCCAGGAGTGAATAACAAGCTGAGTGTGACTGCCCAGGTGCCTCTGCCACCATGAATGGTCACACCTTGCTTCTACCACCTACCACCAGGAAGGTGCTCAAGACCCCCTCCTTAAGCCCTGGAGTAGCACCAACATCTCCAGCCTCCCACCCAACTCTGCGGGGCAGGCCACCACCAGGAGAACAACAAGCTGCAAAGCTCTCTTTTCTCGTATTTCTGCACGATGAAGGATTCAGTGCATGGAAAAGAAACCAAGTTCTGATTCCTTAGTAGCAGCCCAACAGTAAAAGACAGTGCAAGGTCTATCAGTGGCGAAACCCATCGTAATCCGCTGCGTAGCAAAATAATCAAGGACGTCACTTTTCATAGGACTCATCAGAAACAATCAGACATTTCACAAACAATTGTCGACCAGCCTTAACAATCAGCTGTAGAGAGACCTGAGTGCAATTACTAAACAAAACAATTATATGTCAGCAAAAATCTTCATCTTCATTTGATTTAAGCACCTTGCCTTCCATGGCTATAAAAGGTACCTGAATGTTAATTTGTGGGGAGGGATGGAGCATACACATGGGTGAAATGAAGCTCCAGGACAGACAACCCCCTCACGAGGCTCTACGTGGGAACTCTTTAAAAAGACCCAGTGGCTTCCCTCGTGCAGGAATCACACTCCCAACGAGAGTGATGCCCTTGTGCTATCACTGTGAGAGTGACTGAGCTGAGGGCTGACTGCAGCCACTCCGTTTGCAGATGTTTTATTCTTTTACCTCCCCTGCAGCACAATTTTCCTCTGAAAGGAGACATGTTTGGCAAAAATTAATATGAATGGGCAACTGTTTTGAGTTCAAAAATAATCTCCATGAAAAATTTTCTCTTAATGCATAGGATAGTAATTTTTTATCTTTTTTTTTTTCTGTAAGGAAGAATAAATTTGCTTGCTTGTGCTTGAGGAAACCATCACTTTCTGTGGCTCTTTATACTGACCTGGAGGCTGAGATACATGGAAGAACCAGGGTCTTTCTGGTGTCCTCTGCGGAAACCAGTTCCACAGAGCTTTGACCTTCAAATACATGCGTGTTTTGGTGTGTTCTCCAAACCTTGAGTTTCTGCTGCCCCTCCAATGGGCCCAGATGTTACTTTCTCATTCCAACTGATAGCATTAACTGTCGTGCTGCCACAAGCCGCTCTGCACAACCCCTGCATCTCGGTGACCTGCCAGCAGACTGCCCCTTCCTGACTCACTTACCCGGGGAAAAAAAGAGGACGCTTCCCACCACCCTGATCTTAGAAAGAGAAGACAAATGGTGGTAATTTGTCTACCTGTATTAATTTTTCTCATTTTGGCTTCAGACACTTGTGATCAGGTTGAGAGGAAAAGGAGAGTAATGCTAGAAGGGGTGAAAAGGGCATATTTTATCTTTTTTTTTTTTTTTTTTTGGGACTTTTGATTCTGGTCCCACCAATTCATTTTTATTTTTTTTTTTTTTTTTTTTTGCTAGTTTTGTATACTTATCCTTTCCTAGTGATTAGCTCTACCTCACCCTGGCATGATGTTCAGGTTTTTTCCAACCCCCTGCAAATCAACTGCATGCTAATACATTTTCCTGCTGCCTCTGCCTGTTCCCTGCCCCATCCCCCCGACACGTACCAGCACAATATTACCTTTCTGAATACAGAGAGAAATGAAGAGAGACTCACAGAACATGTGAATCACAAGGAAGTGGTTTCCCTAGTGACAGTAACCACATGAAAGCTCTCACCATTTACTCTCACGGGACCTTTTAGCACTTTGGATTGTGGGGAGAGCAAGAAAGCCGGTAAAAAATACTGTGGTTGGTAAAGGAACAAGCTAACCCTGAAATGCTAAATGGTGTTGGCAACCCATGAGAAGACATCATTGTCTCCTGGGGATTTTCATGAGGTTCACCCATACCATGTTGAACTGGACTGTGGTTCTCAGGTGACTTCTCCAAGACCAGAGACCTCAGAAACCTTCACCACAGCTTGCTTCGATTCTCACCCCAATGAGCAATCCCTGCCAGGATGACAGACAGCTCCCCAACATGTACTTCATTTCATGTCTTCTTCCCATGCTGGTATTTCCCCTTTGCAGCACCACATGCGGAGGCTGTGGGGAAGCTGCAGGTGATGGTGAGCAGGACAGGGGTGGCACTGGCACCAGAACTTAGGACACAGTCTGGTTTTCTGTGTGCTGGAGGCCAGTATGAACCCCGGTATGAAAGTTTCAGTGTGCTTGGAAAGAGTACAGCAGTAGACAGAGACAGATGGAAAGGGTGAGCAGACAGTTATCAGTGTCTTTGGCTCACACTCAAGAGTTTTTCCTCCTCTCTCTGAAATGTCTTTATCTTTTTTTTTTAAATATCTCTGAAAGCAAATGAGAGCGATGCCCAGAGCAGTCATACTGAGAGACCCCAGAGAAGTGGTGTCCACAAGGGAAACCAAGAAGAAAGCATCCTTTACTGAATCAGGACTCTCTTCCTCTTCTGTGTTGCCACCCTGGGCACATTAGCTTAATAACGAAGCTTTTTAGCAGATTTCAGTGAACAAGAAGCAATTTATTTGTCGTCATGGCGACAAAGAAGACCTTCTGGAAAAGAGCGTTGAATGAAGAGAAGAAGGTTTATTGTGCAGAGCAATGAGGCATTCACTTGGAACATTAGCATCACACAAAGCAGACCATACAAGAGGTCTTGCTAACTTCTGGATGCATGGTTGGATGCATTTTGGGTCCTTGCTTTCCCTGGAAAGGCCAAGGCGAGACTGGCATGTGGTGTTTTATACATGATACTTGATGTCCAACCCCGTTCCTAGATGACTCTGGGGGAAAGACAAAGGTTCCTTGTTGGTAGGTGGCTGAACCTCAATGGTTGCATTTTTGGTGGGTGTTTCCTGGGACTGAATTCTGAGATTCAACTGCCAACTGAACAAACCCCAAATAAGCCAAGAGCATGCATCTCAAAGTGTACTTTGTTCATTTGTTTTGACAACCCTAGTGTTTCTTTAATTATTTATAACACTTCATACTGTACTGGAGTAGATTTTTGTAAAAATAATGAAGCCTTAGTAGTATAGCATCTACGATCAGATCTGCAGGGGAAGGGGGAGATAGGCAGTCACTCTCTGACGTGAGCAGAAACTAAAATGTAGGTTGGAAGCAAATTCTTCACTAAGAAAAGTTTTCAAGCACCAAAGCAGAGAAGGACAACCCTGTGAGACCCAGAACTAGAATAGTACCCAAGGAGACATTTTGGGGTGAAGATGAATTCCAGAAAAGCAGCATCCTTCAGGAAATGGTGATTCAATGAAATCTGGATTTTTGCCCATTGTGTATTCATCTTTGGAAAGCTATCAATGGGGAATTAAGGTAGAAGGGGAAGCTGTTCTAGGCAAAATGATGTACACTTCAGTAAAGTGCACACACTACTGCAGTCAGGTAAATTCCAGAAGAAACACCTTGGACCACTTGGATTTTGTGAAACTGTCTGAATTTCCTCCTAACTCAGGGTGCAACAGAATGTCACAACCTCAGGATTCCCAGCAGAAAGGAGTCATAGAATCATAGAATAGTTCAGGTTGGAAACCTTAATGATCATCCAGTGCCACCCCCTGCCCTGGGCAGGGACTCTTCCCACCAGACCAGGTTGCTCCAAGCCCCCTCCAACCTGGCCTTGAACCCCTTCAAGGATGGGGCAGCCACATCTTCTCTGGGCAAAAACGTGAGCCAGGGTCTTACCACCCTCACACCAAAGAAGTTCTTCCCCACATCTCACCTCAGTCTCACTTCTTTCAGTGTAAAACCCTTCCCCCTTGTCCTATAGCTTCCCTCCCTGATCAAGAGTCCCTCCCCAGCTTTTCTGGAACTCCTTTAGGGACTAGAAGGAGCTCTAAGGTCTTCCCAGAGCCTTCTCTTCTCTAGACTGAACCCCCCCAACTCTCTCAGCCTGTCTTCATAGGAGAGGGGCTCCAGCCCTCAAAGTGTCTTCATGGCCTCCTCTGAACCCACTCTAACAGGTCCATGTCCTTCCTGTGCTGAAGGCTCCAGAGCTGGACACAGTACTCCAGGTGGGGACTCACCAGAGTGGAGAATTCACCAGGGGTAGAATCACCTCCCTTGACCTGCACGCCAACCCCTTTCCCCAGTCCCTTCCAGTGGCAAGGCTGAGGCCACATCTGTGCAGAGCTCATGCGTGACAGAGGGTGCTCAGGTCAGCATCTCCAAGGATGCTCAAGTGGATGCAGCCTCTACATCTTGCCAACCTTGGCAAGGGAGGCTATGCTGGTGGGAAACTGGTCCTTTTTGCCCCAATTCCTGGTGGAGCTTCCCACAAGGGAGACAGGATCACCATGGATCTTTCCTCCTCCCAGCTCAGTCCACTGCAGGCGTCTGGATCCACTGTGGTCACCCCAAAGAGGTGGTGAAAGAGGGAAGATCCCAAAGGAGGTGGTGCATCTCCCAGAGGTCAGAGCAGACTTCTGGTAGAAATCTTGCCCCAGAGCAGGGCAGGAAAATATCAGCAGTGTCTGGCTTCAGACAAGGGGATGCTGTTTGCCACAAGCCCTCTGTGCCCAAAGCAGAGCGTGGTGGGGGCCACTAAGGGACCAAACCTCATTGCCAAGAGGATTCTCTCCTTCCACGTGTGGAAAGGAAAAGCTTTCTTATTGGAAAGAAAAGCTTGTTCTAACAAGCAAATGCTAGAAGAATGCAAAACTACAAAGAGTTTATATATTTAACCCACCCAAGGAATATAATTATTCTTTTTAATCAAGTCTATTCAAACCATTTATTACTTTATTCTTCCATTTCAATAGGAGAATGATTAAGATGGAATCTTAAAGGAATTCTTCACAACAATAATAATGTCTCTTATCGCAAGAGGCAGTCTCTGCTCTGTCCTGCAAATTCTCAGCATTTGAATATTAAATATATTCAATATATCAACCTCCTCCATTCCACTCCTATAAAACAATTCAGAGGATATGAGGAAGAGCCAGAAAGGGTCCCATTACAGTCTGCAAACAAATTCAAAAAAGGAGAAGGGAAGAACTCCAGCATGCATAACGAGCTGCAAATGAAACCCCTGCTCCAGAAGTCCAGCTTCACGGCAGAGCGGGCCTGGGGGATAAGGACATTATCAGTTTGAAGACTCATTTATTTCAGCACATGCTACACTTTATATAAGAGCCGGGCTTGTTTGAGCTCTCCGTTTGTTGTCATCTTGTTTTTCAGTGAGCCATACATCGGTAAGAACAAAACTTCCTCTGCACCCTGCCCAGGCCACTTTTTTTCAAGTTTTTCAGAGCATGTAACAGCATAATCTGAAGGTAGAAGGCAGTGAGCTATGAATAAAATCTGTATTTTCTTCAACACGAGGGATATCTCAGCAGTAAAGTCACAGATGTTGCAGTACAGTGCAAGGTACAGCTGGGCAAGTGCTGGGAGGTGACACAGGCAGGTCTGGCTGAGCATCTGGGCATCCCAGACCCTTTGGGACTGCTCTCAGGACAAATGTCATGTTCTTATTATATTTTCTGATTCTTAGTATTGTGAAATACAAGTCTTCTGGCTGAGGTGGAGGCACGGTGGTTGTGTTTTCTAGGCTAGTTTTTTCCTTTCTGCTTTTGAGTAGTCTGGGAAAGAGATTTTGGGTGGTATGAGATGTATCTTACATAATTCCAGAGGCATCTTCTTGAAGCTTCAGTTACCCAATGTTTTATATCAGATTACTTCATGTTTGGTTGATTAAGACCTGCATTTTACTGAGTAAACAATAAATAATATAAGAATGAACAGTGTTTTCTAAGTCTCTGAATTTAATTTAGTAGATAGCTCCTGGGACCAGCCTCCATCCATGTCTCAATGTCCTGGCAAAGAGGTTTCAAAGCTGCAGTAGGTTTCAGAAGGCTGAAAGTGTTTCAGTTCATCCATGATGTGATGAGGGTCCCAAACGGACCATGGGCATGGGTGGTCATCATGTGGCATGGATGAGACCAGCCAAGGACCTGCTCTGCCATCTGTGAGCACCACTGGCCACACGAGCATGCTGCCCTTTTTGGTTTATAGGGTAATGCAGCACTCTGGGGATCTCATTGGGATGTCAAAGCCTTTGCATTGATCTGTGTGGCCTTCTCGATCTGGCCTCTGTAATCCCAGCACAGGATAATGTCCATTATTTCCAATTCCTTTTTTTCTCAAATGTTCCCAAAGAATTTTTGAGACTTCATTGGCAGCTGTATCAAAGGTCTCCAAAATCACTGCTTCAGGGTGTTCCAATGCCTGCAGATATTTAAGTCGACTGGCTTTCTGATGGCTTTCACAAGGAAAGGCATGGAGGAGGCTGAGTGGAGCTACTGGAGGTGGAGCTGAGCCAGAACACAAGGGTCCCATGGCGGACTCCACCATCAGTATGAAGAGCCCAAAGTTTGGGTTTGCATCTTAATCCCTTCCCAGGCTGTTGTCTGAGGGTGAAGAGCTACAGGCCTAAGCCCTTTACCATCACATAGGTGTGCCTGAACATCTCTTGGGCAAGGCTGATCCAGCTCAGTTCCTCTTAATACACAGGAGCGGAGAGACCCTCAGACCACTGTCGCTCCAGCATCTCCTAAATATTCTCACCAATAACCCAGAGGAGGAAATGTTATAGTTTGGAGGTTTATACCTTTATTTATCTTTGCCCTAAATTTATTTATTGTTATCTGGAAGCAAGAGGAAGAGGCTGGCCTGCCCATGGAGAGGAGGAAGAGACCTTTGGTGAGTAGTAGGTAGAGCTCTGGGTGGGCTGGGGGCTGTGACAGCCCTGGGCAGGGTGGCAGAGACCTCCCGGGTGGGGTGTGCACCTCAGCTTTGGGCACTAACTTTGCTTGTGAGCTTGCAATGACCCCCTTAAAGTCTTCTCTGGGCAACTCCAGCCACTGACATTTCCTCAAAAGAGGGTGATTCGTTCAGAGCGGGGTTTCCTGAGTGAGAGGGATAATTGCCAAGAGCAGAGGGGGCCCTTCAACCAGGAAGATTTTCTGTGGTTCGGGTAATATGAACAACATCAAACCAAACCTGACATAACCACTCTAATCCACCTTGTGCACAGCCCGATTTGGGGCAGATAATGCACTAGCTAAGGTCTGGGATAGAAGAGCAATACCTCCAGCAACCCTCAACCCCTCAAAGCACCCATGAATAAATCAATAAGGGTTGGGCTAACAGGGAAGCAGTGAGACCACGCGTTCCACCCGGGTGAGCAGGACTTTGAGTGAGATGAGAAATCAAATGTTACTTCAGCAATCTTCGCCAGTCTCCTTTCCTTTCCATTATCATTATCCATATTGATTTTTTACACAGTGTTCAAGGTTAAGCAAACTGTCACCACTGCTCAGCCTTGCTGGGCTAGGTGTGAAGAAGGCAGGCCTGGAGACAGGCCTCCATGAAGTTGAGGTACACAGGGAACTGCAAACTCCCTGTGCCCAGAGATCGGCTTCCTTCAGTCTTTTGTGTCCCCTCTCTGTTGGCAGCATCTTGATCCTGAAAGTCAGAGCTTTTCCTCCCTTTGCAGCTTTTGACTCAAAATCCTGCCCTCCACTCTAGCTCTGTCTTTGAAGAAGTTTAACTCCAGATGAGAAATGCTCTGGCTGAGCCTCTTGATATCTTTAGTCTTTAGATCTTCCCTCTTCTCACGCAGAGCTGGGACCTGCTCTCCGGAGAGGCTCCAAGACAAGGACATGTCCCCATCATAGGGCGCCCCACCAATGTAAGCACCCAAAAGCTGAAATCTGCAACTTCCCTGAAATCACTCCCTCCCTCTCAAAAGTGTATTCTGCCTCTTTTGTCAGAAAATCTTCTTGAACCATCAACTAATTTCTACCATACCCCTGTAATTATCCCCAGAGCAAGGCAAGGACTTCACCCTCCTGTCAGGGCTGACTGTCTGCCTGTGAAATAAAGGCTACATTTAGTTTAATTTGATTTTATGTTATGGTATTTAAAAGAGGTGTGATAGAAAGGAACACATGGATTGATTTTGTGGTAAAGTAAAAGTACCAAGGAGAAAGAAAATGCACAGGTATGGGGACAGGAGCAGATCTATAAGGGAAGAAACTGGATGGAACAGGATTGGCAAGGATCAAACCCTGCTCCTCAATGCGTGAGAAATCTGGACCACAGTCACAGGGGATGTCTGGAAGTAGCATTAGCCTCTTTGCTCTGCACTCATGTCTGGGGATATTTTCCAGCAAGTTTTGGCCCAGAATGGTAGAAATTACATGCAAATTTTTGCTCTGCCTCCCAGGAAACAGCAGGGATATGTCAGTGTAGGAGGGAGCTTTGAGAGGTATGTGAGAAGGAGCAGGGGGCTCACAGGCTTGGTGTGCCCACACTTTGAATGGGTCTGCTTCTCTCGGGTGGGAGATGCAGAGAGTTTAATGAAGAATTAAATCAAGAACCCTTCTTGCTCCTGCTGCCATTAACAGGAGCTCTGGTTGGTTGACTCTTCTGAAAGCTAGAAGAAATGGTCCCAAAATACCTTTCGGAAGTCTAACTTCAGGCTGAAGCTTTCCCTGGTGAAAAGCCCAGAGTCAAGCTCCACAGCTGGTCTCCACTGGAATTGCTTTCCCCAGTGGGGAAGGAGCCTTTTGTAGCTGTGACGTGGTGGGCTGGGAGCTGGAGGACATTGGCTTCTTCTAGTTGATTGTCCGTGTGACGGAGGGAAATTGCAGAAATGAGCCCACAAGGCTGGGCTGGAGCAAACTTCTTTTACTCATATTTACCCCAGGGGCTCAAAATGAGTCTTAGAGCAGGGGAAGCAGCTCCAGACACCCTTACCTGGCCGTGGACACAGCCCGGACTGCAGACCCCATACTGCCTCATTCAAGACCCCAGAAGAGAAAGGGAACCCAGACACATTCCAAGTGCTTGCCCATCTCTACACCAAATGCTCTATGATTATTAATGAACATAACGATAACGCAGCCTATTATTATTGCTACTCTTCCTGTGGAAAACAAACAAACAAACAAACAAACAAAAACCTGGATATAGTTATGAAATTTTCCTTGGCCTCCGTAAAACATTTCCAAGTAATTATACAAAGAGTAGAGTTGAAAAGGAGCTGCGCACAATCATAATAAAATGTAATTAATTTTGAGTAATTCACAATGGAGAAAAAGTGCAGTAGAGAGTAAATTGGACAGGAGACTTCTGTGCCGGGGAGATGAGGTTTTGAGAGGCTGCTGACTAATACAGCACTGACCTGAAAGCAAATCCTTACATTCATGCTGGACCGGCTGTTTCCATGACAACAGTTGTTATTAGTAACTGAAAATGTATTGCTGTTACGAGTGGCAGCATATTTTTTTTTTCAGTTGAATTCAAGAGCAGCTGGGTACTTTACTCATGAAGATAAAGTGCTCAGATCGCTACAACACTAATGTTATGTGCTGCACCTCTCAAAATCCCAACCTTATACTTACACATGATACAAAGAGATGTGTGGATTGCTTTAGGGAAAAGACCTCAGAAGGCATAGCGTAAATGGCAACTTGTATCAAAGAAATCAAAAGAAAATAACCGTGGTCATCACTGTGCTTTAAATTAACTCTTTAGTGAAATTCCCCGGGGATTCAGACTGACTGGAGTGTTCAAGTAACAGGTAAATCCTGTTAGGAGCTGAGTGAGCCAGCCTGGCATCCCAAGATGTGATGCTTGCCTCCCGAGAGGCACTGGGGACATCTTACCCTTTAAATTAAGCTACTTCTCATGCACTTTCCTCCCCTCCTCCCCACTTTGGTTCCGTGTTGGGAGCAACGATTTTTATTTTTTTTCTTTGAGGAAACAAACTTGCAGAGAACGGCTCCCGACCTGTACCATGCCACTGACTTCAGTAGCATCCCTTTGATTTGTCCTCCTGAAGCACAAGGCCACACGTCAAAGGGCTCGGGGCTGAGCCAGTGCCCTCCAGGTGAGCTGGCACATCCCAGCCCCTCTCCAACCACTGCCCCCCAACAGTAACCAAAAGGCCGTGGTTTGACGCAGATTCCAGCTACACCAGTTTGAGCTCTGCCAGGTTTGGCTGTTGTGCTGGTATGTATTTCAGATGTCCCTGCCTGGGTCCTGGGAAGGGAGTGTAAATCTTTGCACCAGCTGAAGCGAGAGAGGAGTATGGCCTGGGAAAATACCAATTGCCAAAGCTGCTCATGTAGGCAAAATGATGCACGTTATATTGTATGAATGAGACTGGGAATGGCAATAACATATTCAGGAAGCAAATAAGTCACAATCCATAATCAAAAAAATGTTGCAAATTACATCCTTAATAGATTACATTTATAATCTACTTGAAAGAGATCTTTAGGCACTTAATTGACATATTCCAAGATAGCTATAGCATATTGGCTAGTTAGATACCAATTGACATACTTATTAAATATCAATTAGTGCATTCCATAATTTGGTACCTAATTAGCTTGCTATAGCTATTCTATCAAATGCCAATTAAATGCTTGAAATTTCTTACAAGTTGGCTGTACTAAGATAATAATTAAGAATGCATTGCTTAAGTCATTTTTAGTTAATTACATGGCAAACTAATTTTGGCTACACACATTAGACCTTTCAATAAATCCCTCTTTATCAATCAATTGGTATCTAATGAACTCATTATTCTTTTGCTACATCTGAATGAAAGGCTGCTTTGCCATTCTCGTGGTAGTTGTATTTAGATGTATCTCAGCATGGATGTGGGGCTCTATGTGCCTCCCACCCCAGGGTGTCCCGTAGGGATGTGAAATGCCCTATTCCCAGCCTGAGGAGCAGTCCCTGTCCCCCCATCCATGGAGGCAGAAGCCCTGTGGAGTCTGGGGAGGGGGTGGGTGTGCAGGAGTCACTGTGGTCCCCCTCTTGCACTGCCACTGCTCCAACCACCTGCACCATGGAGGGCTCAGCACCGACCCACCTTGTGGGCAGTCCCAAGCAAGGGTGCTGTGTGAGAGCCATGGTCCCTGAGAGAGGATTGAGTCATGATCTTGTGCCAGGAGGGAAGGGCCAGTTGCCTGAGACTTCCCTGTGGTGTGGGAAGTGAGAGGGTAGAGGAGGTTGGAGGTGGTGAAGCTCCTTCAGGTGAGGTGGAAGAAAGCAGCAGCACGAACTTGTGCTGATCCAATACAGGGAACATGTCTCACTGAGCTCTTTCTGGCCCCTATGGCAACAGAGAACCACTCAAAAAATAAAAATAGCATGCTGTGTATTGATGTCTTCTCCCTTTTCCCCAATGGTTGTGAGTCAGCTGCCTGATGAGGTGTGCCATCTGTGGAGCATCTTTTATGTCGGAGGAATTTATTGCATTAAGGTAGGCAAGTTTTACATGTATGGGTGTATGTGATGGCCCTTCTTTATTGAAAGGAACTGCACAGTGCCTGCCACATTCCTGTGCTCACTGTGCTTAGCTGGGCAGCTGTAGGTCCTGCTACAACTCCACTGTCATTATGTCCTGGGAAACCTGGCAGGGGGGCACTGCTGGTTTTCAGTGGCAGGTTGGAAGTTTGGGAATGGACTGCACTGAATGTGGAGATTTATGTGATAAATGGCAAGTCTCATCACTCCAAGAGGGTGCAAGTGGGTGGTTTCACATAATCTGAGCAGATACACAAGGAGAGGTAGCCCATGACTGCTCCATCAGCTGGTGTCTCTGCTTGTTGGACCCTCTGTCTCTTGTCTTTAACTGCAAAGAAAAGGCCTTATAGTGCCCAGCATTTTGCCAATAGGTTCTAGCCTTCGTTTTAGTTCCTTTTTACAAATTTAATGAAAGGCATGCCAAAAATACTTATATTTTCCATTTTCCAGTTTTTTGCTCACATGTATGTTTGATGTGCGCATGCTTAATTTAGCAAAGTGATTTCAATGTAGTGGTGGTGGTGGGGGGGATTTTTCAAAACGGTATGGGATGTCTGGATTTCAGAGTTGGGCGTCCTGAGTTGGGCGCTCAGGGAATGCACTGCTCTCTACTCACCATGAAAACCAGCAGCAGGGTCTGCCCTGCCTGGAAATGTGCGTCTGGAGCTGTGCTGGCCATCGGAGGTGGCATCTAAATCCCCCCAACTGGCCACAGGGAAGCGATGGTGACTGAATGCAATAAGCTGAGTGTACATGAGGAAAGGCTTTGCTTGATGCAGTCACAGTCTGGTTTGATTTTTCGCTACTGTACAGGCTGCCCCGTAGCCACCAGAGAAGGTCAATTCATCCTCACATTTTTGTGAGCCTGGTGCTCCAGCTGCTTCTGCCCACTCAAACTCAGCACTGAGGAACATCACTTTTCACCTTCTACAGGGGCAGATGGCTTTGGGAGTAGTGCAGAGAAAGAACATTATTCACCTTAGAGAGAGATTATGCCAAACATCAAAGAAAAATAACCACCCAAACCAGGGAACTCACTATTGCATGGTACCAAATAACCCTGTGTTGCATCCTGCTGCAGAACATGTCTGAGAGATGGTGGTGGAGGTGACATAGACCACAGGGTAGGGATGTATCTAATCTCAGAAGGACTGGAATGAGTCTTCCTCAGCAGTGGATACAGTCAGCCTGGGTACGCTGCTTCCTCTTGCCCAGGGACCAGCTGCTGTTAGTTCTCCACGTCAGAGCCCTATCCAATCAGTGCTTCTGTGCAGTGACAGAACTACTGTTCCTTCATGCCTGGGCAGAGGTGAGGGGTTGTGTGCTCATGCTAACAGGGTGGGGAAGAGCAATTCACTGCGTGGGGCTTGACAACTACATTTTTTACGTCAAACAAAGCCAGAAGCTTGAACAAATGCCTTTGTGGTGACAGAATGAATTTTTTTCTTCATTTTTGACATAATGAAAAAAGGCTTTTGACAAAATCCATTCTGCCCTTTAAATGAAGTTATTTGTTTGACTAAATGCACTGACTCCATCCAAATTATTTATTAGACTTGCTTGGCATTGCAGGCAATCTGGATTCCCACAGGGCTGGGGGCAAGAGGTAGGTTCTGGATTAATCTCATCAACTGATAACAAGGCAAACTTAGTGAAGAGCCACTTTTTGCTTAAAAAAGAAGGGGGTTGGGTAGGATCCAACCACTGCACATCTTGCAGGCTTGGCCTGGGATGCTAAGGTTGAGCTATTTTCTTCCTACAGGTCCAATGACACTGTCACTAGAACTCATCGGTGGATACCTGTACTGAAACAATTGTCATCATCAGTTTTTCAGAGCTTTCACTAGATCAGGACTCAGGAAAAAAAGAATTGATGCACTGGAAGAAGGAATCCAGCTCCTTTTCCAGTGGGCTTAGAAAAAGTAAAGAAGGGAGAAGAAATCTCTACTGAAGGCAGAGGAAGAAGAGAAACAGAAAATAAATTATTTGATAACACATAGCAGAACAGGTAGGAAAATAAGAAAATCAAGAGAAAAGGGATGTAAGCGTAAAAGAGCATAGTTAGCCAAAAGGATGCCCTGAGTGGGTGGGACACATGAGCCCAGAGACAAAGCATTTTAGGTGTATTTAGGCACTAATTGCCCAGGTGGTATTGCAAGAACCAAGAAAACCTGAAGAGATGTTTGAGCTGAGGGCACTAAGAGAATATACTGCCAGAGCTCAGCAGCAATTGGGTCCTCCAACAAGCCCTCACCCCTGGATACCCATTGGAGACCTCTGCAATGGGATTCTCCATGTCCTGGGACTTCTCACCCTGCACTGGGCCACCTATCACAAGGCTCATGCTATTTAATGTATGATCCCTGAGCATTTTTCAAGTCTGATGTGCTACAGCCTGCTTGGCCGAGACAGTTCATCAGTGCTCACTCAACCCACCAGTGCACTAAGAAGGGAAATTGTCAGTCCCCAAAGCCTTAGCAAGCACTGGATGACTCATGAGTACATTAACAGCAGGCTGAGACCTCAAGAGTGGTTTCGATTCTTGCCCCTTGGTACTGCAATACAAGTTGGTGAAGTTCTTCCTAAGACTGATGTGTCTTGGTAAGAAGAAAACCATTTAACCTGAGCTGTTCCAGAGATGTGCCTGCTGTCCCTGCTAGAAGCTGTTCTCTTTCCCTGGACTAATAGAAATTACTCCTGCAGCAAGACAAACCTGCATCTTCATTGCTTTTCTTCCCTTTCCAAAGCTTGAGCAAAGGAGGTCCAGACAGTGTTGAGTTTTAAAACAGAGTATCCACCTAAAGTATCCACTAATAATGTGGATCCAGCTTCAAAGAACCAATTTATGGAATTCATGCACTAAAATAATTTCAAAAAATGTAGAAACTCAGCAAATCAGGGTCAAATGACCCCAGATTCCTCATTCCTTACTGCCCATCCCTTAGGAAACAAGGGCAGCAGTAGAAACATGACATCTAATATTGGGAGACTTCCATATTCTCACAGTATCTTGGTTTTCAGCAGTGTGAAGCAGGGAATAACAGGGGAAAACCCAAGAGAGTTATAATTTTCTTTACAGTTAGTTTTATTTAATTTTTTAATTATTTTTATTTTAGTTTTAGTTTTATTTCATTTCATATACAGTAACTTAAAGACTTACAGGAGCAGTGAGCTCACTTCTGGCTCCTCTTGTGAAGCAAGGACCAGAGAGGCCTGGATCATCCTACAGGCTCGAGAAGGCACCTCTGCAAGTGAGTCATCTGTCACATCTGCTGGAGAATGAGCAGAGCAAAGTCCAAGCCCTGTCTACATCTTTGCTCTGAAGTAATCTGGGACGTTTCTGCTAATGCTTGGTACTGAAGAAATACGGCCTGTGCATGTGAAACTACACAGAGGGAAGATGTGTCCCCTGGAGCTGTTTTTAGCTAGGAGAAAAAGCCCTAGGCAAGGCAGGGGAGGTGCAGAAACTTTTAGTCAGCATCCTCCACTACAGACATCCTCGAATACTCACTTTTTCATTTTTGTGTTTCCCCTTTCCCTGTGCAGCCACCTCCTATCTTCCTCCCTCCTTCTCTCCCTTCCTCCTTCAGGTGATGCTACTTCACAGGTTTGTGGGGTGGCCATGGCTGGGAATGCTTAAATTGAACATGACTTCTAACTGCCTGACATCTGGCAGAAGGGACACCTGAGACTCTAAAAAATGTGATTTCTCCTGGAGCTGAGATGATAACGTATCACTCACACATGTAGTGTGTGACTAGCATGTCTTCCTTAGTGTGTGGGAGCTTCTGTCAGGTTCTTTATGAGCAGGCATTTAAGATGAATCCAGGTTTTAATAATGATGGTCTACCCATCTGTTTTTGATCCCTCTGTAGAGAAAATTGGTTCTGTTTTACCTCAAACCAGGACATGAATAAGACAACAAGGAGGACTGGCCAGCCCCAAGCAGAAGTCCTCCCACTGGGGCCCTGATGATGATCTCACCAGGGTTCATGGTGTTCCATGTAATAGGGCTGTGCATGGAGAGCCCTTCCCACAGCATTTTCTCTTTAACCCTAGGATCAATGAGTTTGGAGTCCTGTAGCTTATGGATTCATTAATTTAAAACCCCTCCACTGGTCAAATGCAGCCCCTCTAGTGCTCTCCTGTGTGGCTTTCATCAGGGAGGGTGGGAGCCTCCAACACTTTGAACACAGCCATCAAACTGGATGGACATCAGCTCAACATCAGAAAGGTAGATTTTTCTTGGTAAATTGCCTTGAGCTTCCTGAGCCGAGCAGTGCCCAGAAGGAGGTGGATGGCCAGAAAATCACCGAGTCCAGACCCAAGCGTAGCACTTGCCCAAGCAACAAGGCATTTTACATCTGAGCCCAAACTGCCAGGTTGCATCTCTTCCCTCTGCACTTCCATGGCTACTGACCACCACCGGGGCTGCCCATACTCTGGCACTTTTTGATTTGAAATTGTACCCACACCCGCCCAACTTGGGACAGGGTCAGAGAGTTCACAGTGGTGCAGGAAGAGGGTTCTCCTCCACCACTGCTACGTGCTCTGCCGTCAGACACAGCCGGCTCTGCCCCAGAGAATCCCAGCTTTGCAACGCTCCCTCCCAGCATGGATAGAGGAGCTGTGTGGTGTTCAGGTCTTGGCATTGCCACAGCCAAACCCAAGACAGTTGTCTTTTCTTGGGCAAGAGCCGTTCTGGCAGTCTACGTGAGGAAAGTGGGCTGGGTGGAGTGATAATTCATCTAGGTGACTCCTCTGTTTATTGTGACTTTTCCATTGACCGAGCATAAATCTTTACCCCTATTTATTTGTGTCCCTCACTGACTTGGCCTGAGCTCGGTCGTTGTCAGTGGAAATTACTGACATCTGAAATGCTGACTCTGAGGTTACTGAAACTAAACTAACACAACCATCCACTCCTGTACAGCGTGGAGGCAAACAGCCCTCTCCCCTTCTCACTCTTCCTCGTTGCTTGGTGCTTCTCGGCTGGGGTTTCACACCTTTGTCTTAAACAGCTCCCGTACCCCTGCTCGATGGTGGTGGGTGGCCGGGGCAGGCTGAGATGGGCTCGTTCACTCGGAGGTGACATTGGAGCTACTTATTCTTGAAATCAAGGATCGTGCGTCACAGGGAGCAAGACCTTCCATTTACGTAAGGGGAAAATTGAAATCAGTCTGTTTTGCGGCTTGGCAGTTACGGGAATGGGACAGCTCCCTTCCCCTCACAAAAAACCCAGCCGTGCCGTGGCCTGGTGTCACATTGACTAAACCTGAGAGAAAAAATGCAGAAAAAAATGTGGAAATTACCAGGCAGTATGAAACCACCGGAGGAAAAGTGTGTAACTTTACATATTTGACTTTGGTGCGAGGATCCCGCGTTATGGGAAATATTTGCCACGGTGCTATTAATAAAACCTGCTGAACAAATATTGAGCTACTAAACAGTTATCTTGTACATTAATAATCAGATACAGCATAATATTTAATCTAACCATTTAGTCCACAACAGGACTAGCTGTTCCTTTGCTGTTAATTACAGCTTTCATTTTAAGCTAACTGTACAAATTGGCAAGATTTATGAAGCATCACTGAATACCATACCTCTGCCCGCCTTGTGTCTCTACAATTAAAATGCTCATTTTTGAACACTAGATTTGTTTAATCCGCTAAAGAACCCTTGAAGTCATTTGGACAAACATTTTAGCCTCCATTCCTTTCTGAATGAAGATGGGTGCGTGTGAAATTGAAACCAGTTCGAAGTCAGTGCACTGTAGCAGTTGTGGAGCTTTGTCTGACTCTTAAAGGGGAGGAAAGAGACCTTCAGTATTTGGCATGTGTTGGGGATGAGGTGGTCATTTCCACCTGTTTTTTGTTGATAAATTCTAGTTTAGTGCCCAAGAGCTTCTGCAAGTAGGTTATCTCAAACCTACGGGTAGGTAGCTGCACCATGAAGAAGAAAACCAAGAAATGACGTTACTGAGTGGGAAGCAGGACTCCTGTCCAGACTGTCTGAAGGCTTCAGGTTTCTGCGAGGTGATGCTGTTCTCATTTGGGTTTGTGTTTTGAAGGCTCCGTTGCTGCAGCGCTGCACAAACACAGAATATAGACATTGTCTTGACCTTACAAAAGAAATTATTCTCCATGATGAGAAACACTGCTCATTCTTCTTTTGGAGATTTAGCGAAAAAGACTTAGCTCTTTGCTGCCCCACCAAGAACAAGTTCCATCCATGTATCCACAATGAGAAGTGAGTTACCCAGCTAAACCTGACTGTCATCTTCTCCCAGTATCTAAGATAGAAGTTGGAAGTTGGAAGTCTCTGCTTTCCTTTTCTGTGTTTTCCCAGTAATCCAGTTGTGGAAATTGGGCAGATCACCCAGCAAGGGCAGTCTGGGTTTGCTGAAATCCCACCCAGCTTGGCTCTGGCTCACATATGGTCTCCACACTTAGCTCTGGTCAGGCAAGGGAGACAATCTTTGGTGCACAGGAGTTTTTTATGGGAAAGGAGCATTGAAATGTAGTTTTTGTCAGGGCTAAGGCTGAACAATATTGACTTCAAACAAAGCAGAGCAAGAAGGTGCATCTCCTGGTATGGGTGATGGGAGATGGCATGGCAGCAAACAAGCAGCTGCCCAGGGCAGCAGGCTGAAACACTGACATATGTACACATGGGATGCTTCAGGGCTTGTAAAAGCTGCTCCACACCCATAACAGTTCCAAAGTGAAAACAGATTAATCCCCTGCAGCACTGCTTTCTGCAAAGACAGGTGGAGGGGAAGCTCTTTCCCTTCTAGCATCGCCTCTCCATACTTCCTAGACCCCTCCTCTGCACTTGCAAACATCTTTCCTACATTTACCCTCCCCTTCAGGGCTGGGTGACAGCTCAGCAGGGCCCAGGTGTTCCCCAGGGCTGTGCCCACTTTGCGCATATCCAGCCCAGCAGTTGCCCTGCCCCTGAATTGCATGACCTGGCATTATGGTTCCTTGCATCTCAAGCAACACCAGCAACTGTCTCTCTAAGTTTCATTTATGAGTAGGGCAGCCTGTGTCTACGAGGAAATGAAAACTAGAAAGAGTGATTTCCAGCCCCAGCAGCCCCCTCACATGGCTCCTTTCTCACCCAAACCACCTCCTCATCCCAGGAGGTGGGAGGCTGACTCAGCCTCCGCCAGGCTCCTGCTGCCCGCAGGGTCCCTCTCACCTCGCCCTGGGGACTCGCAGGGGAAACCTATCGGATCGAATGGTGGAGAAGTCATGCCTGTGGTGACCCGAGACCCAGCAGGTCTGCAAAAGCCACATGTTCTCACACTGGCACTTCATGGTGAGTGATACCACTGTCACCAGCAGAGAGCATCAAGGCTGTGCTGCTGCTGCACTGCCGTTGCCCGGTGCTGCCCACTCTCCTGCACCCTGTCTTGCCTCTCTACTTTTTAGTCCTTGTAGTTTTCTGTCACTTCCATTTTCAGTACTTTTACACCCCTCTTTGTTTCTTTTTTCCCCCCCCTTGCTCTGCTCCATTTCACAGAATAATAGAATCATAAAATGGTTTAGGTTGGAAGGAACCATGAAGACCATTGATTTCCAGCCCCCCTGCCCTGGGCAGGGACACCTCCCACCACACCAGGTTGCTCAAAGTCCCATCCAACCTGGCCTTGAACCCCCCAGGGATGGGGCAGCCACAGCTTCTCTTGGCAATATGAGTCAGGGTTTCACCACCTCCACCATAAAGAATTTCTTCCTAATATTTAATGCAAATTTCCCCTCTTTTAGTTTAAAACCATTGTTCCTAGTCCTATTGCTCTGCTTCCGGATCAAGAGTCCTTCCCCAGCTTTTCTGGAGCCCTTTTTGGGACGTGAAGGGGCTCTAAGGTCTCTTACATTTACCTCCAGGTCTTTGATGAAAGGACTGGAATTGGACATCCCTTCACATGTAGCCACCAGACATCCTTCCTTCTCACCCTCCCCATGGTGACCTTCCCTGGCAGCTACTCAACTCTTTCCCTGCCTTCTCTCCATTTACAAATCACAGAGTTACTTACAGCCTCAAGAGTTTCAGTCCTGCCTGGCACCATGGCGGGCAGGTCAGCTACCTCCAGATGTGGGAGAAGACCCGCCTTGCGCACAGGATGGAGGTTATTCTCCATTTGAAATCACCCTGGAGTCAATCAATAACCAGACTTGCAGATGGGGGGCCTCTATCAACTGAAAGCAGCAGCATATCAGCTCAAATCAGACAGCACTGCCTGAGACAAAGACTGTGAAATTAGCTATTGAGTGTAAAACACAGAAACGAGTTTTTTGATGCAGGTCATGACCTGGATCAGAAAATCTGGGTGGGTTTTTTTTCAGTTCTTTCCATCTATTTTGTTATGCTTACAAAAACCATCCTTCTACTCTGCCCTGGAATAAAGACACTGACCGTGGCTGGCAAACTGCCTGAGTTCACATCATTTCTGGCATCACCTGTTTTTTCCCTAGATTGGCACATGAAATTGTAGCTACCTTCAGAGCACATGGGAGAACCTGGGCATTGCATGAGATGAAGCCCACGTGCTTCATGGCCAGCCTTGGGATGAACACAACACAGTGTCACATCTTATGCTGTGCTTTGTCTCAATCAGTTTTAGAGAGTAAAATGCTGACCATCCAGTTCACCTTCTTGAAACAAAGAGCTATTCCTGTAGGACAGTGTGAGTAGGACGACTGTTCCATGTGCTCATTGAGCTCCCTCATCATCTCTACCTCTGTGCTGGGGTTCCTTCTAGGTACTGAAGTCCTATCTGAATGGCTGTCCACCATTACCTATTAAAAAAAGATAATATTGGTTATAGATGATTATGCTGATTTAACAGGATCTGGCCAGCTCTCAAACCTACCAGAGAGGGCATAAAAAGTTGAGTCCATGGATGCTAAGTAGTAATAGTGGTGGTCAGGAGAGAAGAATGCCAGAAAAAATTATGCACCTAAATGGCCTGTGTAAGTAGCTAAAAGTATTCTTTAAGTCAGCAGGCTAATAAAGGATTTGCAACATGATAATAAGAATAAAACATAGTCATAGGAGTAGTTTATCCCTGGAGATGAAAGACCTTTCAAGCTGAATGACAGTTTCACACTGTCCGTCTAAGTCATGACTGGGGTACAAGAAGAAATGAAGAAGCAGTTCCAGTGTTCCAGTGCTGGAAGACACTGAGACACTGAGGGGCTGGAAGCCCCTCCAGGGCTGATAAAATGTGCAATGCCCTGCAAAGCACCAGTCATCAATTAAGGTTTCTAGAGAACATTTCAGAAGTTCAATGGAAAGAGTGAAAAGAAACGAGGAAAAGATTGAGATATTGGCATGCCATGTTGCACCTTTAATGAAGTCATTATCACAACAAGCAGTTGAGATAGATTCATGAACAAAACAGCAGCATAGCTGCATCCTTGCTCATTAGATTTGCATTCTTGTACCTTGAGGACAGAGCAATGAGATAAAAGGTCTCCAAAGAAGACTCTGTTAACTTGGGGCAGGTGGCCAGGGAAGAAGAAGCAACGTGTGTACCCAAAGTCAATTTGCCACTGAACCCAAAAAGGTGAAGAAAGCAGTGAAAAGTCATTATAAGTCTGTGGAAGAAAGACCTCATGCAAGAATCTCAGGGGAGTCTCTTCTATGTATGGGTTGGGCAGACTGGAGAAGGTAATTAGGTGTGTAAGACTGTGTTATTTCCACAAAGGAATGATAGGGCCAGCTGAAATGTTGGAAAGAAAGCATAGTTACTCCATTATAAAACCCCCCACTTTTGTAAACAAGTAAGTCTCTGAAAGAATATGATTTGGGCCACAAAAAGGAAATAGACTGAAGGGAGAGTACGTTTAAATTAAATTTCAGAATGTTTTGAACATCTCATCATACTGTGGGCAATTATTATAGCACCAGGAGCAGTCCTGGAAGGTGTTGGTTTCCCTCCCTTCACTGCAGCAAATGTGCTGTGTGACTTGCAGGAGAAGTAAGTTACTCTCTTTTGCCTTCTTCTGACTTTTTAATTTTGAAGGACCAATATTTTCTGCCTGACTCCACAGAGCCCCCGGGAAGGGGAAAATGTTTTTCTAAAAAAATATTCTTTAAAGGTAAAAAATTGTCTTTGTGGAGACTGAGTCTCTATGTAATTTTTTATGTATTTTGTGCATAAAAATTTCCTTTGGAGAAAATATAGGAGACAATTCTTGATAGTCTTCAAATAGAAGGTTTGGTTTTAAATTTTAAAGGGCCATAATCGTAGAGGCTTTTATTGAGAATTGTAAAATAGAAAGGGTCACAAAACACTTGTAAAGTTGTAGCTAATCCAAACTAAACTTTTCAGAATAATGTTATCTAAGATTTTGACTTTTTTGGTCAAAAATCTGTAATCTGCATGCTGAGGAGTCCTGGCTCACCAAGGAACACTGACAGTGTAGGAGCCTGAAAGCTCAAGAGTGAGTGATGCGACCTGCTCTGGAGTCATCCATTCCCAACTGTCCTCCAAAGCCTTTCCAAAGGGAAATCCAGAGAGCTTTGGAAGGAAGTCGATAAGGAGGTCAGAGAATGGAAGAACAAGAGCTAGATGAGCTTGTTGAGAAGCAGAGCATTTGTAAGGCTCACAACAGAACTAAATCCTTCAGGGGAAAAAAAAAAAAAAAAACAAAAAACAAAAAACAAAAAAGCCAGAACCAAAATCACTGAAAGGGGTGAAAACAGTCTCCCTTTGGATTGTGCTGTGCTCGTCTGATGGTACAATAGGACACATGGATGAAAAAGGTGCGTGTCTTTCCCTGTAGCTCAGCAAGGTGCTAAGGAAAGGGAGAGGTGGCATGGATTAGCTCCCATCACCACAACTGACCTCGATAAAATGTTCCTAAGTTGGAGGTGCTTTTTCCCCTCAAACTAAAAGCACAGGAAAAGTCCTCCAAAAAGTGACCTTTAAAGACAATAGGGTGTTAAGTCCTCTTTTTCTTTTCTTTTCTTTTCTTTTCTTTTCTTTTCTTTTCTTTTCTTTTCTTTTCTTTTCTTTTCTTGACTGTAAGACGTTTGCATAGGATTCTCTTCTCAAACCGATGAAAGGGAGGAAAGACTTAAAATGTGAATGAAAGCAAAGACAGTGGAAAATAATAGCAGGCCAGTAGCCCACACAGACTACTCAAGAAAGTATCACAGGTATCTGCTACAAACAAAAAAAGACACTAATAAACCATGCACAGATCTCACCATGAAGCTAGTAAGTCTGTGTTTTCATCAAACTTTGCCATTGTTTCTTTCAGAAAGACAAAGTTTCTCCATCTCTGTGCTCCCCATGAACACTCATGTGGTCACCCGTCTCTGCTGCTGTAGGTCCATCCCCAGCAAACCCATCACAGAGTCATAGAATGGTTTGAGTTGGAAGGCATCCGAAAGGCCATCCAGTTTCAACCCTCTGCCCTGGGCAGGGACACCTCCCACCAGACCAGGTTGCTCCAAGCCCCCTCCAACCTGGCCTTGAACCCCTCCAGGGATGGGGCAGCCACAGCTTCTCTGGGCAACCTGGGCCAGGCTCTCACCACCCTACACCAAAGAATTTTTTTCTAATATCTAATCCAGATCTCCCCTCTTTCAGTTTAAAGGCATTTCTCCTCGTCCTATGGCTCCTCTCCCTGATCAAGAGTCTCTCCCCATCTTTCCTGGAGCCCCTTTAGGGACTGGAAGGAGCTCTAATGTCACCCTGGAGACTTCTTTTCTCCAGGCTGAAACATCACACACATAGGCATGTTAGCATTGTCTAGACACTGTGCCACAAACAGTAGAGATGAATTGCTCGTGTTTCAGCTTCTGGGTGGAAAATGCTCATAGAAGACAGCCCATAAAATTGGCCTACTCTTTCCATTTCCTCTCTCACTTGAGCTCATTATCCCTGCACATCTCTCCCTGAAAATTGTAAAATAGCAAGTTGCCAAGGTGAAAAATGCTGCCCAAACCCTAAGAATGGATGTGCTCCAGGCAGCCCTGCTGTTGCCTTCTAGGGACGCAGTTGCAGCGAGATACGATCTTCGATATGGCTGACCCAAAGGCATCGCTGTCCTGGGATCTTCTGAAGTGCCTGTGCAGGTTTCCAGAGCATTTAGGGAGGAAATGTTTCTCTGAGTGAACATTAAAGCATGTAAATTTGTGGTGTTTGAGTCAGGAGGACTTGGAAATCCAGTATTAGAGGAGGCCCAAGTCTAAAGTTACTGCAGAGTGAGCGAACTGAAGGCTATAGAGGAGGTTTCAGAGGCTACAGCCAAGAGGAGGTGTCACACCTGGAATTCCCTGCCCTACACTTGCAGCTTAGCTGCCGGGAAAGTGGTAGGAAACCCCCTTCCCTGTGTGGTACCTGAGCTGAACCCCAAGCCCCTCAGAGGTCACAAATGAATCTTGAGGCCATTTTACCAACGCTTCAACCCAGGAAGCAGACTTGGTTTCATTTTGTTATCTTCCCTCCACCATTTTATTCACAGATGCTTTGAAAGAAGGCATTGTGTTACGAAAAAAAAAAAAAGAAGCCTGTATTTACTGAGAGACTACATCAACTATTTTCCAAAAAAAAAAAAAAAAGGGGATTAAAAATTCTGTTGTGTTGGGGAGGGGTGTGTGTGCTTAAAGTAGGGGAGGAAAGTATCAATAACAGAAATGTCCTAATGAGACTCAAAGCATACTGAAAGTCCATGTCAGCAACAGACCCGGGTGGTTTCATTTCCAGACCTGTGACATGAAAGAAGGACACACAGGAGCAGGAGCTGACTGCTTTATGTGTGCGTGTAACTTAATACTGGGACACGACTCCCCGCAGACAGCAGGGTGCTGCTGCAAGTAGGTCAACCAATGTTATCTTCATAGATCATATTTTTGAAGGACTGGCTGAGGAGGTCTTGGACCCCATGAACAAGGGGATTTGCATTAGCTTAAGTAAATCAGCCTTTGCTTTGAATTTTTCTGCTGTAAGCATCTTTGTTGTCCTGGCTTTCTCAGCTGCTAACGGACAGTTCTCCAGGATGGAGACCAGCAGAACTTGCAGGTACAGGGCCTCATCCTGCTAAGCTTTATCCAGAGGATGATACAAAGGTGGTTACTGATCCAAAGTGCTTTCTGGTCTTCCTGGGGAGAGTTCTGGTCTGAGCTCCCATTTCAAAGATGCAACACAAAGGCTGCTGGTTTTGAACTACTGTCTCCGGAGCAAGAAAATGCTGCAGCACCAGTCTTCCAGGAACAAAAGAGAAATAAAGAAGGAGGCAGAGCTGAGCTGGTATCTAGCATGAGTTGAACCTTGTGCTTGTGAAAAGCTCTTTCCTGTAAGACTCTGGGGGGCTCATGCCAGACCAGGTTATGCTTTGATGATCTTGGCAAGCTGGGGTTCAAGGCTCTCAAGGCCAAGAGAGCTGGGTTGTTCAGCCTGGAAAAGACAAGGCTCCAGGGAGACCTTAGAGCCCCTTCCAGTCCCTAAAAGGGGGCCTACAGGAGTGTTGGGGAGAGACTCTTGATCAGGGAGGGGAGACATAGGAGAAGGGGGTATGGTTTTAAACTGAAAAAAGGGAGCTTTATATGAGATCTGAGAAATTCTTTGGTGTGAGGGTGGTGAGAGCCTGGCCCACGGTGCCCAGAGAAGCTGTGGCTGCCCCATCCCTGGAGGGGATGGTCAGGTTGGATGGGACTTTGAGCAACTTGATCTGGTGGGAGGTGTCCTACCCAGGGCAGGGCGTTGGAACTGGATAGTCTTTCAGATACCTTCAACTCTAACCATTCTATGATTCTATGAAATGCTTCTCCCGCCGTTGGCCCAGTTACATGTCTGCGTGAAGTGGGTGTTTCCGGCTGCTAGGCCAGAAACAGCAGCTCTCAGCCCCTGCTTGCCATGGGGAAATGCTTGCCTGAAGGATCTCCCAAAGGGTCTTCATTGCTGTGGTTGGACCCACCATCAAAAGAGGCAAGTGGGCTGCCATGGATGAATCCAATCCTCATGGTCCAGCTGCCTGAGGCAAACCCTGGGGAAAAACTGGGCCAGAACCATCCCCAACCCACGCAGGACACCCCGTCCACCCTCTTTCCCTGCCAATGGGTTTTGAAGCACCGTTCAACAGCGCTGAGCACTGAGCTGAGCCAAAGCAGCACCGCGGAAATTGAAAAGGTCATTGGGTAATACAGTGCTCACTTCCCACGCGCTGATTTTCACTTGATTAGAAACTGTTAATAAGTTACACTCCGGCTAGCACCAGCCCAGAGCAGTGCACGCAGACATCACTAATTAATAGGGGTTTTCAGTATTGGTGTGAGATGAAAGTAGTCATCAAAAAAGAGGGGTGGGTGTATTAGGGATAAGAAAGAGGCACCTTCACCCAGCAGACTTTTAGCCACAGAAATCTTGACTTAACAGAAAGTCACAAGTGTCTGTAAACGGCAGTTTCCAGAGACAATGCATTTGTCAGACCTCCCTGGAAAATTAGGGGTTTCTCAGGCTTGAACTCAGCCTGTGGTTTCTTTTCGCATGGGTTAGTCAAAGAGGCCTGTAAGTAATTGGGAAAGGACATGTACTGCTGGTCCAGTACATACTCCAAACTGCAGGTTTGTCTGAATGGAGGACCCTATGGCTGAAAACCATGTAGGACATGGGGCCACTTGGGACTAGAAGCAACCTCATCAGCTATCAAGAGACTCATGATACATGTCCAACCCAAGGTCATTCTTGTCTTGTGAATTCTAGAGCAGAGAGAACATGTGGACATAGAGTCATACAATATGTTGGGTTGGAAGGGAGCTTTAAAGGTCCTCTAGTCCAACCCCCCTGCAGTAAGCAGGGACAACTTTAAATAGATCAGATTGCTCGGAGCCTCATCTAGCCTGACTAAAGTCTCCAGGGATGGGGCCTCCAGCACCTGTTCCAGTGTCTTCCCATCCTCATTGTAAAGAACTTCTTCCTAATGTTTAATCTAAACCTACCCTGCTCTATTTTAAAACCATTTCCCATCAGCCTATCACTACATGACCTCGACAGCAGTCCAGCTTTCTTGTAGGCCCCTTTTAGGGACTAGAAGGGACTCTAAAGTCTCCCTGGAGCTTTCTCTTCTCCAGGCTGAACAATTACAACTCTCTCAGCCTGTCCTCACAGCAGGGGTATACCAGCCCTCTGATCATCTTCATGGCATCCTCTAGAACCATTCCAATAGGTCAATGTCCTTGTGCTGAGGCTCCAGAGCTGGACACATTACTCCAGGTGGGGTCTCATGAGAGCAGACCAGAGGGGCAGAATCACCTGTCTCAGACATGAGAGCTGATGCTTGATTTGGGAGACGAGAGCTTCTTTCCAAGCTAAAGGATGCACCAGGGAGGGATTCACAAAGGAGAGATGCAAGGGCCAAGGACAAGGCAGTATTCTCGGTTCTCAGGGCTGGATAGGTCCTTCTTGTTCCCATAGTGCTCTTCAGGTATTAGTAGCTCATATTGTCTTTCTTTTTTGATTGTAGTTCCAACCACTGAGCATCCTCTGAGAATGCGATTCTTGGCTATCCTGACACCAACATTTTTTAATATTTTTAAATCCCGTGATATTTTAAACCCAAGTTGGCAGTAGCATCTGGAGTGTGAGCCATCATCGCTTGATGTTGACAGAATCAGAGATGATCACGCTGGCTGTGCTTTGGGAATTGTCCCACCAGCTGAGCTGTGAGAAAGACAGCACAGCATCAGGAAAAAAAAAAGAAGGAATGAAGGAAAGTGGACAGTCTGACAGCAGAACCACACCAGTATCCCTGGGGTCACAGAAGGCGCCTGGGTATCTGTGAGTCCCCAAAGAAAAGCAAATGGCAGGAAATTCAAGGAGAAAACACAGTAAGGCCATATTAAGACAAAAGAATTCTGTCCCAGGTGCCCAGCCCTATTTCAAAGGAGTCCCCATGGTGGCAGCACTGAGAGCATGCAAGCAAAGAGACGGAAGGGCCTTTGCATTCTGGACAAGGATGTCCTACATTGCACTGGTTCCTTTCTGCAGCACTAGAGCCTGGAGAACGTATTTGAGGTGACTGGCAGAGCGATGGCATGGCAGAGGCAGTACTGTGACTGGGATGGGGTGGGAAAGGTGACAGCACTGTCAGGGTGGGCTGAAACGTTTCACATGGTAGCTGTAGTGTCCCATCTCCAAGGAGGACATCACTCCTGAGCTTCTTATAAACTGGGTGGCAGAGCCCCAGCAATAGCCTGTCTGTTGGGGTATGAGGCCATCCTGACCCAGATGTGCACAACAAGCTCCATTATGGGAGAGGAGTGGCTGCACAGCCCAGCAGACTGTCACCACTTTGAGGAAGTGGCCCAGCACGAGTTGACACTGGTAGGTGATGACGGTCTTGCCTTGGTTTTCGGATGCTGCTATCTCACTGAGTTAACCTTACTTCCTTCATTTTATGCTGGTGAGTCAGGATAAGATGCTGATCACGATCACTGAGAAGTGAGTTCTCAGCTGTAAATCAGCCATGCATGATGTTGGCTTTTTAGGGGCATCCTGTAGAAATTGAAGCATGAATGGATGGATGAAGCAACGCTTGGTGGAGAGGTTTGCGGTATTTTTGTGAAAGATCATGCCAACTTACCTCTTCTTTGGGTAGGCTTTACAGACAGACCAGGAATATCAGCTAAAAATTAAAGCCTCAGGAATTCTAGTACCAAGTGCATAAATCTCTCCTTTAAGAAACGTTTCCAGGTCAAGTGAAGGTGATTTTATTGCACCTCTTAAAATTCCAACTACTAGTAACAAATCATCATCCTTTTTTGGCAATTGCAGTAAAGCAAATGTTGTTATGTTTTTTCTGTATCTCCATTACAGGTTTAGAGCTAAAGGGAGAGCTGATGGGACCAAAATATTTCCAGTCTTGACAAAAACCTCAATCAGAACATTCAATTTCAACAAGTATCTCAGTGACAGATGGGACCTCCCATTACGGCTACTTCCTCTGTGAGAAGGAATCCAGTAATATCAGAAGCACAATGCACAGGCTGTACAGCCTCTCCGTGCTCATCTGGTCCCCTTAATACGTCAAATGTGAAATTCCATCTGGTAACCTTGTGCATTCGAAACACATTTATGTGGAGACAAATTACATAGCTGTAGGAGGCATTTCAGAAGCTCCATTCGCAGCGCCATCAAAGACGGCATGAAACGGGTACAGAAAAGCCTCACGTTTGAAATAATACTGGTTTCATCCTCCCCTCTTGTGGCTGGCAAGTGGGGATTTTTTTGGGCTGCGAGAGATGGAGGTGGCGAAGGAGTAAGGTTTCGGTTGCCTGTTCTTTTATGGAGATTCGTTGTGTCCTGCCTGATTTGCAATAAGTACTAATGTGGAGCAGAAGAGCAGCTGCCCCACAGGCTCCTGTCTCCAGCAGCAAGTGGAGGCAGTGGTGGTAGTGGACAAGTGCTGTAAAACCTGGGGAGAACGTATGGGGACATGACGCTCAGCTGCTCTTTGATCTGGTGTACTAGATATGATCCTTTTGGTCTAGCTACCACGTTTTGATTACAGGCTAAAAGCTGCGTGCCTACTTAAATGCATGAGCAAATACAGTGAACTGTTTCTTGGAAAGCCAGCTCTCACAGTTTAATTTATCTCACTTATCCCTCCAGTCTGGCAGCTTATAAGTAACTGCTATGATCAGAGACAAGTTGTTTCCCATTCTATCTGGAGGCAAATAATAGTCTAGCAGAAAGGGATCTGACACTCTCCTTACCTAAGTGCTTCTCACGTATAGAACATTTGAAAATGATGATTCCAGTGCTGGGTGTCAGGCAAGGAGTCAGCCTTTGCTTTTTGTGATGAATCTGCTACCTGGACCTGGGCCAGCACGATGTACCACAGATCAGGTACATACCGCAGTTAATGAGGCAGTGACAACACAACTACTATTGTGTTCTTCATAATAGGAACTAATGGGGCATTGCTGAAGAGTGAATGATGCCATGTATGTAACTGTTAGACGGATGTGTGAATTTAATAGGGCGCAGATTAGAAAGTAATCAATAAGTTTGGACCACAGCCGTCATGGAACTGATAGGGTTAGAAAAATACTGTGTGCATATAATATACACACTAGCTATGCAAAATGGTTAAAATTCCCAGGTGGGGGTTCAGGAGGGGCTGAGGAGGATGTCTTACCTCTAAGAACACAGCCCCTGGAAAAGGGATTTACAGATGCTCCTGGAAAACTAGATTTTCGCTAATGTGAGATCCTCACCTTTGACTGAGGGCCTGACATCTTCAGTAACACTGCACTAAAGGGACTGCCTTCCTTCCCAAAAGTTATTTCTGTGCTTGTTGGGATCCTCATGGTCCATTTGTGACCTTTGTGGTCTGGTGTAGCTCTGGAGCTAACACCTGAGCCAGATGTGTGTGCATGGGACATGTCTCAAATGATACCTTGGGCTGGGGGAAAGGTACATCATGGTAGTGTATCTCCATCTTTCTGAACACCAAGCTAGAGTGGGTCCACCCTGCTGTGCATGAAGAACTCTTGGCAAAACAACGTGGAAAGAAGCATGTTACATCCTTCTAACTGAATGACACTACCCTAGGTAAGAGTATTTTACTCCCTGTGGTGCTAAGCAAGGCATAAATCCCTTGAGAATTAAAGTAATAGACATAAACCTTTCCCTCTCTTCTTCCCCCTGTGACTCCACTCTTCTCCACTCCTATATTAATGGATATTTTAAATCTGGAAGGAATTCAAGAGTCTGTAGTAGGTAGTTAAACATCCAGATGTATCAGTAATAATTATGCTCAGCTTGGGGAGGCAAGGCACTTGAATAACAGGCATGGTTTCCATGGATGGCTACAAGATTATAAACATAAAATTTATAAGTGGAAGGGGAACATTTGGTTTATTTTCTCTTCTCTTTACAATCACTGCAGTTTAAATTGAAAACAGTGAAGGTTAGCAGAGCCAGGCAACAACCTGAAGACTGTAAACAAAATAATTCATGTCTTACTGATGGGATATGGTCATATAATCAGTAAATTAATTTAGCCTACTCTAGTTTCACCATTAACTTTCTATTTTCTCATTTCATTGGCATTTCCCTGCCCAGTTTATGTCTCTCCTCAATACATATTGTGCTATAAACCAGAAGCAAATATCTTGAAGGGTAAATAAAGAGGTAACGAGTCTACAAAAAAGATGCTATTGAGGTACATTAACTCCTACTTATATCTTTTAAACTTTTCTTGATCCAAGATGCATTTTCACTATTTGATCAGTTTCCAATATAAAAATAAAATGCCAAGACGTTAGATTTTTACATTGTGTCCTTAGTACTAACAGCACCAAATGTTTCCCCAAGACAAGACAAATATTTACGACCCGGAAAGGAAGGGAAAGCTTTCAAGCCTGAGGGTATGAAATCAGGATGACTCAGAACAGAAGCTGGAAAATCACTTCAAAAGGTCTTTCTAGCCATGTCTCGGACCGTTGTTGATCTAAGCCATGGTCTGGCAAGAGAGGAACCAATAACTCATATTGATTTACAGCCATCTTTGTGACAAAACAAAGCAGACACCTGATACCCATGTGCAAAACCTGTTTGTGCAATAGCACATCTGTGAACATGGGCAATTAGTGCAATTAGATGGCAATTTATATGTAAATGCCCACCCAGTCAAATGTGCCTTTACTTAATTTGTGCACACGCTGGAATATCTTTTGGAGGGGTTTTCTGCCCCTTAATAATTGAACACAAGTGTTCCCACAACGCAAAACATGTTTCAATCACCGTCTTGCTGCGCTATGGCACAACAGGAGCCAGCGAGATGCCAGGACACGGAGGTTGTCCCCAGGCGTGGTGGGGTTCAATGCTACTCCTGAAGGTCTGTGCTGGGGGGAGCAGGATTAGGCTCACAGGAGCCAGGTTGCCCTCTGACTAGGCTGATCCTCTTCACTAGCTCCTCAAGCACTGAGGTCTGTGAGATGTCCTGCACTTGGGTCAGGACAACAACTCCATGAAGGCCACAGGCTTGAGCAAGAGTGGCTGGAAAGAGAAAAGGGACCTGGGGGTGTTGAATTTGAGGCAGCAGTGTGCCCAGGTGGCCAAGAACAGCGTCCTGGCCTGTGTCAGGAACAGTGTGGCCAGCAGGATTAGAGCAGTGACTGTACCCCTGTACTTTGCATTGGTGAGGCCCCACCTTGAGTTTTGTGTCCAGTTTTGGGCCCCTCACAGCAAGAAGGACATTGAGGTGCTGGAGCAGGTCCAGAGAGTGGCAATGGAGCTGGTGAGGGGTCTGGAACACAAGTCTTGTGAGGAGCAGTTGAGGGAGCTGGGGGTGTTCAGCCTGGAGAAAAGGAGGCTGAGGGGAGACCTTCTCACTCTCTCCAACTCCATGAAAGGAGGGTGTAGCCAGAGGGGATCGGTTTCTTCTCTCAAATAACAAGGGACAGGATAAGAGGAAATGGCTTCAAGCTGCAGCAGGGAAGGTTTGTGTTAGGTATTAGGAAAAATTTATTCACTGAAAGGGTTATAAAGCATTGGAACAGGCTGCCCAGGGAAGTGGTGGAGTCACCATCCCTAAAGGTATTTTAAAAATAGGTAGACTTAGGGCTGAGGGACATGGTTTAGTGGTGGTTTTCTCATCATTAGGTGGACAGTTGGACTTGATGATCTGAAAGGTCCCATCCAACCCAGGCAATTCTATGATTCTATATGATTCTATGATTCTGTGGTTCTATGATTCTATGAGCAAGCTCAGTGTCATGCCTAGACTATGCAGACTATCCAAATGTCTGGTCCTCCTGCTCATGCATGCATAAGATGCTCAGGGATTTTTCCCCCACTACCAATCTCCAGCACGCTGGCCCAGCACTGAAGGACACCTGAGCATCTCCAGCTACTGCCCCACAGCTACACCTGGCCATCACTGCCACATGTGAGGTCAGGGTCATTTCAGGAACCCCAGTGATGTAGGTCTGAGTGAAGGGTGATCTCCTATGGGCCAAAACATGGATCAGATTTGGGTTCTGGTCATAGAACCATAGAATCATTTAGGTTGGAAAAGACCCTTGGGATCATCAAGTCCAACCATCAGCCCCACTCTACAAAGTTCTCCACTACACCATATCCCCCAACACCACATCTCAACCACTCTCAAATACATTCAGGAATGGGGACTCAACCCTCTCCCTGGGCAGCCCATTCCAGGGTCTGACCACTCCTTCTGGGAAGAATGTTTTCCTAATGTCCAGCCTAAACCTACACTGTTGCAGCTTGAAGCCATTCCCTCTCCTTCTATCACTAATTCCCTGTGAGAAGAGACCAGCACCAACCTCTCTACAATGTCCTTTCAAGTAGTTGTAGGGAGTGATGAGGTCTCCCCTCAGCCTCTTCTTCCTCAAACTAAACAATCCCAGGTCTTCTACAAGAATGCAGTCTGGACAGTAATGCCAGGATCTTGGGCACAGAGAAGTGGCTCACAGGCCATTACTGTTCTGGGAGAGACCAAGCTGTTACTCAGGATCCAAGCTTTGGCTCTGACCCACTGTCCTTAGGTGACTATCAATTCGTCAGTGGCAAAAAAAAATTACACAATAAGAGTCCTTTATGTCTTTGACACACACCCGAGGACAAGAGTGCCTCAGCCTCTCCAGGTGCAGGAAAAATACAACCTCTTCACTCGCCTCTGCCTTTACCAGCTGAGGAGTTTAGGTTGATGAAACACGTAGGTCCAGGCTAATTGGCAGTGCATCTCGAGAGCAGGTTAGATGAGGTAAAACAGGACCTCATCTCCCTGCAGAGGTGAGACCAGGCTGCTGAAATCTGTGCGTGCGATCGCCTGGGTTCAATATGCAACTTGTACACATGGGTTTACCAAAAAGAGGGTAAATTTTAATAGCAGGAATATTTTAACTGTTCAACACGTAAACAGCATTCTGATCTGAGCTGATCAATGCTGCTTTGCAGACCACATTTGGTATGGTGCTATATATAGTGTTCCTGGAGTTTTATTTAATAGGACGGTACATTTGATCCTAATGTGCCATCTCAGAAGTAATGAAGCAGAAAAGATCTTTATCTTCTGTGAAAGTTGCAGTTATTGGCAACCATTCAGGAAAAAAAAAAAGTAATTGCACAATCTTTGGAGATATTGTATTGCTAACTGATTTTAGCGCGAAGCTTGGGTGGTTTTCATTCTGAGTTAATCAGGCAATGGACCATACATGTGGTAAATACATCACTTTCAGACACTCTCCCCATATTGACAAATACAATGGCTGGGGCTGCTGCCTGAACGAAAGCTTTCTGTATCTGCCGAACCCTCTTTTTGAGCAAAATAAATAAATAAATGAGCAAGAGAAGGAAGACTCCTAACAATGTGCTAAAAGCATCCCTCTTCCTAGAGTACAGCATGGTTTGCCATTCAGTCGCCTTATTTCTGAACGACTGATGCAGATGGCACAGGAACTCGTGTGTTTGTGATTGCTCAACATGCTCTAAATATAGAGCTGGGAGTGAAGATGGGGGCCTAAATTCAGAAGAAGGACTCAGTGATGCAGTGATCACTTTTTAGAGCTGCCACTTCTTACCGAGAAGCCGGACATCTTATGGATGGCATGAGAAGACCTCATTGCCTGCTGGCCCCAGGGGTGGGCATGGGTCAAGTAGCTGCTTAGTGGTTAGTGTTTATAAAAGAACAAAACGGGATCTGCTGAAATGGCAGAAGGTGCTGGGGAGAGGTCTACAGGATTAGATTTGCCTCCAGAAGTTGATCTTCATCTTCAGTCCCCGGGCCATCACCACTGAAGGGAGAAGGCAGCCCCAAGGCTTGCAGCTGGGCAGCAAGTTTCCAGTGCACCTTCGGTCTCAAGCCAAGTGAGCTTGAGACACTTGGGGAAGACACTGCAGGGAATGTTAGCATTTTGAGAAGCTACATTTTGAGTTTATACCCCAAAATACTACTGCAGTTGCTCACATCCCTCTTGTGAATATAGTTCCATAAACCCTTTGAACAGTGGGCTCTGCTGAGCGTTGGATGCGCTGACCCTTCTCTCTCCCCAAGGATTTTTAAGTTTCCTTTTCCGAACGGCAGAAGCCAAGGATTATATACCCAAATATATGTGTAATTATGGATGTGTGACAGATGCGTGCATGGAAAAGCAGTATCAAAACACCCCGCTTTGATTCCTAGCCCTGGAGTCACAAAGGCAGCTGTGAGGACAGCTGCATTCAAGTCACAAAATCAGCTGAGGAATAATCAGGAGGTACTGGTGGATGGGTGGTTTCCTCATTGCTGGTAGCAGTCACAGAGGATCTTCTCTGCTTTCTGGCAGAGCTGGTTTCCACACCATTCCTTCACTTTCTCCTACATTTGTTGCAATCAAGATTTGTACATCCTGAAGATGTGAGGTGCTCCTGACCCGTGGACATTGAGGTGGTCTGGCTTGGGCAGGGTATTTTTCACCTAGGACCATTACCAATAATGCATTGGAAAGACAATGATCAGAGGTCATGCAATAGGGGCTGGTCGTAAGAGCTCTGTCTCACAGAGTCATGGGTAGAAAGTCCATTGATTTTCACCAGTGTTCCCTAAAAGATATTTGGAAGCAACTGAAATCCCTTTGTCTGCTTAGTGGGTCACTTCAATAGGTCTTTGAAAATAATGTCATTTGGAAATGCCCTCTGGAAGACTCCTGCCCTACCTCAAAGTAAGGTGAGGTTGCTCAGGGCCACGTCCAGTCAAGTGTTGAAAAATTACTGGTGGCTGGTTTCCAGCTTACACACAACACACGTAACGAGAAATGCCCCCTTGTGTATTTATACTTCCTGACCTGCCCAACACAGAATTTCACCCAGAATCCAGTAAATTGGCCAGTACATTACGTGGGAATGACCTTTCTTACAGAAACTACTTAAAAAAAAAAAACAAAAAAAGTTATCACAAAGACTACTCTTTCCCAACACGCAAGAAGCCAAACAAACAGCGTGCAGTTGGCACCATCCTCCAAACAGAGCCACAGCCAGAGTTGGCACCATGGGCAAGCGCTCAGCTTTGAGAATGAGACCATGAGCTTTGTGGAAGGAATCTGCAGTGCCTTCTTCTGCCCCAGGCCCTATCACAACCTGGAAATATGGGGTTTGTGCCTCTGCCTCACCGTTCTTAGAAAGGGTATGACATGACCTGCAGACCTTTCCATGAGCTGAGGCACGCGAGCACTAGTGGGGATGGAAAATAATTTGTTTTACAATGGAAACTTTACGCAATGAGAATGGTAAAGAATAGGCTATTTCCTCTGGGTTTCCAACCGATGAGTTAACCTCCCTGCCCCTCTCTCTGTCAGATACCTCTGTCCAGTAGCATTACAACCTACCTTCATGTACATTCCTAAAATCTTCAGTGAAAACCATTCTAAAAGAGCAAATGATATTCCGGATGCTGAATCTCCTTGTACAATCTTTCACCCCATGTTAACTGCTTGGTCACAGGGGTGTTCTTGGTCCAGTTGGTTGGCTGCCCTCGTCATCCTTCACTAAATCCAGGATGGGCATGAAACCAGTCCTCTGCAGAGCTGGGAGGGGATGCAGCTCTCTGCAGCCTCCCTGAGCTCTTCTGACTTTTTGCGGGTATTTTCTGGGAGTTTTGGGGGCTCTGCTGGTTTGAATCATGGTATAGTGGAGCTATCCACAGGCACCGCAACACGTTCAGCAGCTTCCCCACCTCCGTTTTGTCATGTAAATGTCAACATGAATCATCAGGACAGAAGCAAGAGTATCAAAATGGCTGGGTTTCCTGCCCCAGCAGTGACATTTAGAGCATTATTCAAGCCAGTGATTTTGATAGCAGGTTCTTGCAGGAGCTTGTCAGAGGATCCGAATCACTTGTGAGGAGCTTCATCAGAAGACATGCGGTAAAGGGCACCCGATAAACAAAACTGTGCCTAAACAGGAAGGTGTTTCAGCCTGACTCACAGCATGCACATCTTCTTCCCAGGGGTGTTTCCAGAGACTTTGTGACCCTCTCCCTGCCCTGCCCTGGGCTGCCGTGATGCATCAGGGGCAGCTTGGCTGCAGCTCCTGACACTTTGGGCAGATCGCGTGGCATTCCATGAGTGGAGGGCAGATATAGCCCACCTTTCCCAGCATACTCCTACCCCAAGGCCTCCAAACACCATCTCTGGTATAGCCTCAGTCCAGGTTCCCAAGTGCCCAAGTGGGAATGCCCTGTCTCCCACCCCAGTGTCCCTACCTTGTTCTTGAATTATGGTGGCAACTTGCTAATTTTTCCTTGCTAGAATGGCTGTCCCCATCAATCCAAGTATTTAGCAGGAAAGATGCTGCTGAACTGGGAGAGTTGCTTCCCATTTTCTTTGGGTGAATTACATAAAAAAGCTTCTGCCCTCCTATGCCCTGTTTCCAGCACTTAAACTTCGGTTGCCATCTCGGTGGTCCCAGTGAAACCCATGTTTTTCAGGGGTTTATCATGAAGAATGACAAAATTCCCTTTGGGGCAGTAGCTCAGCAAACACTTCATCAACACAAAGAAGGGGACTAAGTTTTAAATGACTCATTTTCAATCAGTTTCTCCCTCAGACTCTCTTCTGCTTCCAGGATTTAAATGAAGAAAGAATTTTGGGGGGAACTAAATTAAAAGTAAAAACATCCTCCCTCCAGCCTCCATACTGGCAATTATTTCTTCCATCCTAAAAAAGTGGTAGAGCCACTCACTGGAGTGAACTGAGCTGAGCAACACAGTCTAAAATCAGTAAAAGCCCCCTTAGGCAACATCTTTTTAAGTTCACTATTTTCTTCTCTGAAACTTCTCTCTGTGATTTGTGGCGAAGGAATCTTTCTCTATTTTTAATCACCTTCATCACTGTCTCTGCTCTATCCTTCTCCTCCTGGCTCACAGACTCCTTCCTGGGAGCTGCCTGTCTGTCTGTCTGCCGGTCACAGCGAGCTGGTGCATTTTGAAGAGTGACAGATTGCCAGTTGGAAGGGAAGCACAGTCTGGGAGCACAGTCTTTAGCTGATAATAACTATTTCATCAACATCAGTTCTTCTGTTTTACAAAGCATAATTCATAAAAAGAAAAACCTCTTGGAGATTCTCACAATACATAAAAGCATATAAATAAAATATAAATGAAGAAAACAAGACACGTTAATTACGTACAGCAGAACAGGCTCATCTAAAAAGCTTGCTTGTCAGTTTTGATCTCAAGTTTGCTGGTGATATACTGGTTTTTTATGGCTAGTGGAAGCAAGCTTTTGGAATAAGGAATAATCCTGTCCAGTGATGAAAGCCCAGGGTGGCTTGAGCCTGGACAACTGGGGCATCCAAAGGCCCCGAGGTCAAAGGGGATGACAGGGCAGAGGAGAACAGAACTTGAGGACACCAGACTGCAGAGAAAGAAAGATCTTGGATCCCTTTCAAAGCAGGATGGAGACTTTTGAAATTCAATGGAGTCCGAGTGTAGAGCTCGCAAAGGAGGCACAAAGCAGGGGAGATGGGATGAGCAAATTCACAGCTAACAGAAAGCTGGACAGACAGGGAGAAAAGGGATGTAAGGAAGAGGTCATGAGCGTAATTAAGCCTGGAAACACTGGTGTATGAATAAATGTCTCTAGGAGACATGGAGAAGCTCTGACAACAGCCACAGGGGCTAGCAATAATTCATACGTGGTACAAAATTAAGCTGGCCGTGCAATTGATACAGAGACAGAGCATGCATTGCCTCGAGGAGAGCATGATGCCAGCAGTATGGAAAGCACAGGTACAAACTGCCCCCCTAAACCCTCCAGTCCCAGGCAGGTACTGTTGGCTGTCACAAAGAGCGTCTCCCACTGCTCACACTCTGCGAATTCTTCACACACACATCACTTCTGGGTAGTGTTTCCCCAGCTCTAGGGATGCGGGGAGTATGGGGGGTGAGCTGTGTCCACGAAAGGATGTGTGGGGAGTGGATGGTTAAAGAGAGGGGCAGGAGAGGGAAGAGATGAAAGACCAAGTTAAAGCAATGGAAGGGACCAGCGGTTCATATAGTGGAGTCACAGGGTAGAGGACTGACTGTGGCAGATGCCACTGCTCTTGGGGTGATGAGAGAGGCCCTTCTGAGCCCAGAAGGTCACTGCTGACTTGGTTTTGTGTTGTAGGACTGGAGAAGCAGTGTGGAGTGTGTGGCTGCTTGGCCATGAGAGAGCTCAGCAACAAGGGCTTGGGAAATGTAGACTACTTCACTAAAAACAAAGGTGAAGACAGCAGCTGAGGAGAGCACTATTTGGCCACACTGGGAGAAATGCTGTGGAGCACACCTAGATGAGGCATTCACGAAGTGCAGACTCAACATTGGTCAGACCCTGGAATAGACTGCCCGTGGGGGGTTGAGTCCCCATCCCTGGATGTGTTTCAGAGTGGTTGAGATGTGGTGTTGGGAGATCTGGTGTAGGGGAGAACTTTGCAGAGTGGGGCTGATGGTTGGACTCAATGACCTCAAGGGTCTTTTCCTACCTGAATGATTCTGTAAATCCATGATTCTATTACATGACTTCTAGCATAGCAAAGGCAAAATCTGACATATATTCTCCATGTCTTGGCTCCCAGCAACATTTGGAAGGGTCCTGCACCATATAGAGAGTCCTTTGAAAAATGTACCATCGTTTATAAACCTTGTGTGCAGGCACAGAGGTTCAGATGCTCATCATTTGTGAGGGTAGGCCCAGAGGCTATCTCTGTGACTATCAGTATGTGTGGGACATGTGGGTAAACATATGATCAAATGAGTGTCACGGCTCCCTGGTGTCATGCCAGAAAGCATCTTTGTCAGCTGCTGGCAGTGACTTTTGCAGACTTGCAGCTCTCTGCATCCCTGAGTTTCTCAAAGATCACACAGCAGCCAACAGCCTATTGTGGCTCAAAGACCAAATAAACCTGTGGCTCTTCTCCCAAGGCCTTTCCTCTGGTGCTCTTATCTCTGCCAAGAGGAGCAGAGGTGTAGGAGGGTGGCGGGTTCACACACACTCTGCTCCCTTGGATCCCCTGAACCCCTTGGGCCATCCCTCTTGTGGGTATGAGGGTGGTGTAAGTGCCTGGGGAGGGCTGAGGAAGCAGCAGGAGGCTCTGCTTCTCCATAATAAATTTTGAGCCCCTGGGATCCCCATGGGATGGGGCTTTGAGCAACCTGCTCTGGTGGGAGGTGTCCCTGCCTATGGCAGGGGATTGGAACTTTATGGTCTTTAAGGTCCCTTTCAACTCAAACCACTCTATGATTCTATAACAGGCACAGAAGTCTCTGAGAGGGTGTTTTCCATGTTGGCAAAACAGAAGTGAGAAGGAGTATTTTTTTTTGGTTGTGGAGACGACTGGGGTGGAAGGACTGAGGACAAGCATTGCCCTACACAGACCTTTGCTGCACTGAGGACCTGCTAGATGTAGGTTCAGCACCAGTTTTTCTTCATTCCTCTGGGTATTCTGGGTGTAACTACCTTGTGTGTGAAGCAGTCGGGGGCTTTTGGTGCATTTTCTTTCGATGTTAATCCTACTGCGTCAGCAGCACCACTGGGGAGCTGTTTCAGAGAGAGCCTTATTTGGGTGAAAAAAATTGCAGGCGTCTAAAAACACGAAATGCATTCAGACTCATTAGGGTTATGAGAGCTTTTTCAAATTCTGAAAAACACGAAATGTGTCCCCTTCATGATTTGAAGTTAATGCAGTTTTATTGAAAACATGGTAAAAAAAAAAAAGAAGCAAAAATTGAAATGAACAACTCTGTTTTGGGCCAAGCAAAGCGTTCGGGTTTCCCCACAAAGATTTCTTCCTGTATTTACTGGCTGAACTCGGTGAGCACTGGGTGGCTTAGATCAGGGAGCCCAGCTGCCGTGTGGCAGGGTCTGTTGGCACAAGAATCTTTCGGCTGTTCAGGGACGGTGGCAGGGAGGGACGTGGTGGGTACAAATGCAACCACAGAAAGACAAAGGCACCACTACCCCAAAGTGGGGCATTGCTTCTTCTGTGTGTCCCCCCCAAAAAAATTCCCTCCCTACGCTTTGCAGAGCTTCTTCACGGCAGCATATAAAGTGCAGGAAGGCAGCAGAGAGTTCACATCTCCAACAGCTGCCAAGTAAACTTCCACTTGTTAAAAAAACAACAGCCCCAAGTGATGCGAACGAACGGTCACACACTTCAGGTTTCTGCACAAACCTGCTAGAACAGGGCTTGGTATAAAATCCTGCAGAGATGCACAAGGATTTGAAAATTCTACCTGTTACCAAAAGATGATCAGGCTGAACAGGGGAAATTGCAGACACAACTAAGTTTCAGACAGTGTTTATAAAATAGAAAAATGCAGGATAGAAGTCTCAAGCTGAGATGTAAAAAGAAAGACAAAACAGACATTCCCGCCCATTCACAGCCTGTTTTGTAGTGAAACCCTGAATATCTCTTCGCTGGCAGCAGAACTGCCATCGCTTCAGGTTTTGAACTCCATGAACCCAGAAGTTTAAGGCAGGAAGGTGCAGATTTTTCCTCCAAACTGGAGAAATACCAGCAGATGTTGAGATAGGACATGGTCAGTATCACAAAACTTCAGAACAATGGGTAAAAAGGAAGAGGCTATATTTCATCAGTTGCTTTTATTCTTCCTGTGTCCCAAAACCTCTGATCTAAAGGACAAGCCCAAGCTGGGAAGCGCAGCTGAGCCATGGATGGCACAAGCATGTCTGGGCCAGCAGCAGCCCCCAGCTGGGCTGCATGTGGCAAAAGCCTGTTTAAAAGCTGTTAAGCTACTGCTAGTGTGAGAAACCCCTGTGGGTCTCGGGTTGTGAAGCACAAAGACTCCCTCAGCACTAACTGCTGTCAAATATTAATGCTGTTCCCCTTGCAGTAGGAAATGTTGCTACCCACCAGCTAATCTGAATGACAGAAAAGTGGGATTAATTGACAGCTGTAAGACTAAACAAGGAGCCTTCTAACTAAGAAGATACCATTCCCTGCCACAGAAGATGCTATCAGTCCCGACACGAATAGCAGTGAGGGACAAGCAACGTGCCTTGAAGGAGAGAAACTTCAGTATGATGGAAAGGAGGTTTGTGGTCAGAAGTCCCACAACCTCTTTGCAACTCTTAGCTTCTCCTGCTTTGGAGAGAGGTGAGAGCACACATGCCCTGTCAGGACACCAAGTTCCCCTGCCTCAAGCAGCCAAACTTCACCAACCTGAGCAGGCTAGAGCAGACGTTCTCCAGAATGCTCCATCACCTTGCTGCCTGCCCTCCCCCACGGCTGGACTCTGGGACACCTGCAGAGCTGTGTGTATGGAAGAAATGCCTGCCCTTCTCCAGCCCCACAGACAGCATTGCAGGTTACCCTGGATAAGGCAGAAATCCCCATGCTGCAGCCACCAAGCCCATAGTGCATCTTCTCCCCTCCCACATGCCTTCTGTACTCCTCCTGCCTCCCTGCGGGTTGCCTGAGACATCACAGACCTTTGCTATAGGTGCAGGGCTGCAGAGAGCATGGAGTGCTCATCAGACCAAAACCCAGATTGCTCTTGTCCTCAGACACCCCCAGCCTTGCACTATACCGGTCTGTATTCCCTCTGGTTTGGGCAGTCTGGTCTTCTTCTCAAGCCCAAGACCTCAGCCAAGCCAGTCTGTTGGGGAACTAAAACCCCACCAGGCACCAGATCCAGGCCTGATGGCAACCCTTTGATTCAGGATCTGATCTCACTTACCTGAGTGGGTATCAGGGGTCTGTCCTGTTTAGTTCACTCTGGAGGGGAGGAGCAGTAGGCACTTTTTCTCCATCATCTCTCTGCCCCTGAGCATTCACCTCCTTTTGCCTGCCTTCTGCCTGCGTGCTGGCTTGGCTTGGCATCAGTAATACACTTCCTTCAGCCCTCGGGGAGGGATGAGGATGTGTAAAGGGTGCTAATTTGCTGGGGGGAGAACAAATCACGCTGAAGTCCTAGCGACACCAAAGACCTCTCCCTCCTGAACAGTAGTTACTGAGCTACAAGTCTGCGGGAGAACACAGGCCAAGGCTGAGCAGATTGTGATGCTGTGTAGACAGACCTTTTCTGCAACCAAGCAAGCCCAAAATAACAGGGTGCATGAGTCCATCCTCCCTCTTTACAGCAGCCTTCATTTCCTTGTGACTCATTCAGTCTGGGTAATGAATTTTCTTTATTAGTCAGAAATCAATTCCTCCTACTCCTGACCAGTAGACGATGCACTGTGCCATATTATGTTATCTGTACTTCTGTCTGGCCTGCCAGAGAACGCGGCAGCGACTGGAAATTTCAAGCTGAAAATGCTTGGGAGGCAGAGAGAGCAGAATGGCCCGTGCTCTCTCCTCTCACAAAAGCCAGAGCCACCCATTTCACTACCTGATTGTACATTTCATATTTAATCCCACCTGCTTTCTCAGGTGAGATCATGGCTTGAGTAGAGAGGGCCAAGTGGAGACGTGTGTGTTTGCTTGATATGAGCTGGAAAACTCATGGGAAATCTTTATCTTTTCAATGGCAGTAATAGCATGTAACTGGGGAGTGTCTCTGCCTGTGTATCACTTCACTTCTCTTGCAACACTCAAAAAAAAAAATAATATCTAATGTTACAGATTCTCATTATAATGTACATTTGCACTTTACCATAAATGTGTCTGCAGCTGAACGCTATGGATATTCCCAGCTACACTCTATGGGTGAGTGCTGCAACGTAGAAATGTTATAAAATCCCAAGGAGAATCATAATGGTTTGTTGAACATACACAACTGTAGTGTCCCAAGGACTTGTGAAACACATCTAACCAGGCCCTGAAGAGCCAGCCAGCACCTACACGCCAATGCACACAACCAGCCCAGCCCGGGAGTGATGCCTTCAACTCTTTCCTGCTTTCCTTCTTTTATTACCTACAAAATGCTTCCTGACTCCCCACTGCTGAGTGGCAGGAAGGCTAACAGCTAAAATCACAGAGAGCAAAGCAGGCAAATTCTGAAGGAATTGGGTTTTGTGGGGTAAATGTGGGTCTGCAAGGCCAGCAGGTTCGTGCTGTTAAAAGACTAGTTTGAGGGCTTCCTTTGATTGCAGTGAAAACAGGGCTCAGGAAAGAAATTATAAACTCAGAGAGGGAATCACAGAATCAGGGAATTGTCAGAGCTGGAAGGTACCTCTAGAGACCACCCAGTCCCACTCCCCTGCTAAGGCAGGGTTGCCCAGAGCACATCACTCAGGGCTGCAGCCAGGGAGGGGGTTGAAGGTCTCCAGAGAAGGGGACTCCACACCCTCCCTGGGCAGCCTCTGCCAGGGCTCTGACACCCTTACCCCAAAGAAGCTTTTTCTTCTTATTTGAATGGAACTTCCCATGTTCCAACTTGTGCCCGCAGCCCCTCATCCTGTCACTGGAAACCACTGAGAAGAGTCTGACTCCATCCTCCTTCAACCCACCCTTTAGGTACTTGTAAACAGAGATAAGGTCTCCCCTCAGCCTTCTCTTCTCCACGCTAAGGAGTCCCAGCTCTCTCAGCCTTTCCTCAGCAGGGAGATGCTCCAACCCCTCCATCATCTTTGTTGCCCTACGCTGGACTCTCTCCAGTAGTTTCGGGTCTCTCTTGAACTGGGGAGCCCAGCACTGGAGGCAGGATTCCAGTTGTGGCCTCAGTACAGAGCAGAGGGGGAGAATGACCTCCCTCCACCTACTGGCCACACTCTTCACTATGCAGAAATGATGAACTCAACTAGTCCTACTCATTGCCATGTTTTTCACAGCAAGAGCTACGAATTTGTGAGGTTTTCATATTCAAGGCATCCATAATTCTTGTATAAGCCACGAAACGAAAGGACGGGTCCAAAATACATACTGACTGCTCATTAGAGGGCTGACGTGCCTGAGACCTAAATACTGCAGTAGCTGTGCTGCGAAACTGCAGTGATCTGGGCTACTGCTGGTCTGCTTTGTAAAGTCAGTCCCAGCAGAAGAAGCACTAAGAAGAGCTTCAGCCCTTCCTGCCCGGGAACACGCAAGTAGAGGAGGTCTCGGTAGGGGTGCAAGAAAAGTGGTCATTTGCACTAAATTTTCGGATGCTTTTGAAGAACAGCTTCGTGAAGGATGAACACAGCCCAGCAGAATGAAGCAAAAGAGACAATTTGGGGTGTGTGTGTGTGAGTGGGGGTGAGAGGGGGGGAGAAAGAGGAAAGAAAATAAACAAAACAAAAGGTCTAAATAGCTGGATCTGAATGAGACTGTGGCACTATTTTTACAGTCAATAGTGAGGGGTCTGTAAGCCTGTACTTTGCAGAAAGGAAGAAAGAAACCACACTGTTCTACAAAGAACAGCAAGGGTTTCCCAGGAAGCCCAGAAGAGCTCATAATCCAGGCTGGCAGGTTGTTCCAGCATTGTCCCGCTGTGCCGGGATAACCAGGTGCCATTAAGGCATTAACAGAGCTGCAGATTATAAGGTCAGAGGGACCACTCAGATCAGAACGAGATACTTGGGGAACTATTCACTGTTCAAGGTGATTCACTCTCAAAAGAGAATTAAAGTTAAGGAATCATCAAAGACCTCTGGCAGAAATAATCTCCACAAACCTGGTGTGGTAAACTGGAGAACTGAGAGGAAGCTGTTTATTTCCAGAGTTCAGCAGCTTTGTCTGGTGACTGATAATATTTCTTGTGTTTGTCTTCATGTGTCGTCCCATGTGTGAAGCCATGTGAAGAATCCAGTCCTGTTTCTGGGTGTAACAGGAAATATGCAGGACCTTGCTGGAAGTGATGAGCTACAGGGAAAAGGAGGCATTTGCCTCACAGCATTTCCGCCTGATTGTGCTGGTGTGTGCCAGGGCCCTGTTTTCCCATGTCCCAATCTGTTGTACGTCCTGCTCGCTGGCCTTTTGCCCTGTGCGTGTTCATCTACCAGCTCTCTGGCACTAAGGGAATGATGGAGACCAACAACTGCCCAAGAACCAGCTTCCATCTTCCATCGTACCGGAGTGTCAGGGCCTGTGAATTCCCTGTCAACCCAGGGGTGGCATTTTAGCCGAATGCCAAGTCCCAAGCCTGGAGGAACACCTTCCAGCTCTCTGTGGATGCAATACAACATAGTCCCTGGGGTCTGCCAACGGGGAACTGGCTGACTAAACATGACAAAGCCATTCAGGATGGGAAAGAGGAGGATTGCCAGGATATGTGGTCAGACACTGGAATAGGCTGCCCAGGGAGGGGGTTGAGTCCCCATTCCTGAATTTGTTTAAGAGTTGTTTAGATGTGGTGTTGGGGGATATGGTGTAGGGGAGAACTTCGTAGAGTGGGGCTGATGGTTGGACTCGATGATCCCAAGGTTCTTTTCCAACCTGAATGATTCTAGGATTCTGTGATTCCACGATCTGGAAGCTGTCAGCCCCGAGCTCTGCGGTGGATGCTCACCTGTCAGTTGCCCCCACACACAGGCAGGAATTTAAAACCTGACCCTGTGTGGGGTCTCACAGGTTGGGAGAGATGAAAGTGGATTCATCTGCATGCACAAGGCAGTGGAGTTCATGCCCGCATGTGTATTCATGGAGGGGAGCAGGAGATTGAAAACCACATTGCTAAAGATTTTCAGTACTCACTTCCATCTCTGTGGCATTATTTTATTCCATCTAATCAGGGCAGATGTAGTTTTGCTGCTGCAATAAATTGCCCAGTCTCTGATACATGTCTGAGAGATACACATAGATGTCTGACAGTGAATTCAGTTTTGAGTCTGCATTAAGAATTACAGGCCTAAGGGACTCCAGTCCAGAAAATCATTCTTTCTGTAAGCTGGTTTGCTTCTGTTCGATAACAATCCAGGAAAGGCAAGACATGGACACACACACCAGAGTTTTCACCAGGGCAGGATGTATCAGCATTTAGGCCACAAAATACCTTCAAAACTGAAGAATCATACCAGCTTCTGAAAGAGACGTGGAATGGTCTAAACAAAACAGAGATTTCATTTTATTCACATCTACAGGGTAGATGCTGAGTTGCTAGATCAGATGTGGTTTAAGGTTAGATTGTGGGGCCTCAGCCTTTCTTTCCTCTGGCTTCAAGAAGTTCTTGAGTCAGTGGACACCCATTTGGACAGTCCACTTTGCAAGATTTTTCGGAAGCCATCGGAGATGAAAACAGTGTTGACATGTGAATGCCATTGCTCAGGACAGCTACCATTTCTATCTAGCCTCCGCTGTAGCGATGCCAACATCTCAGAGACGTCTGAACCCTGGGATCAGTCTGGCTTCAGTGTTCAATAGGCCTTGAGAAATTTGTGGCAATGCTGGAAATCACCCAGAAGCCAAGTGGCTTTATACTTACATCTCTGACCTGACGAGGGCACACTCCCAAGTCCCCATTCCCCATCAGAAAGAGAAATCTGATTTTTCTTTTTTTGTTTTTTGGCTTTAGCCAGAGCTGGGTGAGCAGAGCCAGCGTCTCAGGGAGGGCAGCCATAGGCAGGGGAAAGCTCATGAAGACATTTTGCTGTCCTTTCACAAACCAGTTCTTGGTGCAGGTATTTAGGGAACAAACAGTCCTTTTGTAGACCAAATATAAGCAATTTGTCATTATCTTGAGAACAAACTGTTTGTGTCTACAGTCGTAAACACACTGAGGACAGTTATTTAGTCCTGCCACTACAATTAGTAGTAATTTGGGTCACTTTTGCAAGAGGTTAATGTCTTCTCAGTATATACTGGCTGTAGGACTAATGTCCCAGAGTTGGTAGATGTCCTAGTAGCTAGAAGATAGAAGAAAAAAGGCGATATACCACCTCTTCTCTGCAGCATACAAGCTATACAACAAAATGCAGAGAAAATGCTGCAAACAAGCAGCTTCTTGTACCTGTGTGTGTGTTACAGAGGCAGAAAATACATCCGTGGCTTCCTGACAGGGTGTTTCTTGTCAGACAGCAGAGAAGCTAAGAGCATATTTAACATAATAAGAAGCATTTGCAAAGCCTGTGCTTTTACCAGCTCCCCCAGAGCAGTGTCACAAATGTAAACTCTTTTTTTTCTCCCAGCCCCTTTCCCTCTCTGAAGTCAGACACTGTCATACATAACATTGTGGGTTATTTTTCCTCCTCTCAAAATATTTCCCAGCAGTACCCATGTCTTTGCAGGAAGGAAAATGTCTTCTTCCTAGCGGTAGTGATCTTACTGTCTCTTGCTATGTTTCTGGGTCGTCGAGGATCTGACTTGTGCTCTAAGAGAAGAAAATGAGTCAGGTTCTCCAGTTAGGGACTGGAATTGCAGTTCTTGGCTTTCTTGGCTGGACCAGCCATTGCCCTGAGTGTCCCAGCCCGGCTGGACAGCCCATGGAGCTGGGAGCAAACGTGTCCCCCTGGTGAGCTGCTTGATGTCAAAGCCCAAATTTCCTGACCTGTATGGAAAGGCTCCCTTCTAGCTCTGGATTTAAACAACTTAAGGCTGTGACATTGGCTCTCACTGTTCATAGTGACACAGGCTCAGCGCTTCCATTTATCTGTGGATGGTTTGGGACTAATTCTCTTTCCAATCAATCAGCTGTAAAAGAGCAGTGATAATAGTAGTTGACACCCTGACTTTTTTAGGGTGGAGAAAAGGAAAAAAAAAACCTCTGTAGCAGATTGCAGACAGCACAGTTTTGCTTTCCTAGTGCTCATTAGTGATGTATTTCACACCAAATAAGAAACAACTGGAAAAATCTGGAGAAATAGTAGATTGAAGATGGGTGAGGTTTGGTACTGGTGCAGAGATATCCTACTGGGATGTACAACAGACGTGTACCTGGGATGCATCAACAACAACCCCTCAGGTGTCCTTTTGGTGTCCAGAGAAGTCCAGGACAGAAGGTACCTGAGAGAAAGACCAGACAGGAGAACTCAAAATGGATAGAGGAGAAAAAAAAGCTTCAGGACAGATGTAAAAATCAGGATTATTTATTCTGCACCCGTATCTCGTAGCCTGTTGCTAGCAAAGGATCACCCAATGCTTTTGAGAGAAATCCAAGAGGGGTGCTTGTACTTGACTAATATTTGGCAGTTGCAGAATAATAAATACTTAGCTTTCAGATAAGCAAAATGTTATTGTTTTATGAAATCATAATTTGAGTGTTGCAATTAAGAGCATTTTAATTAGGCATTGCCAATTACGCCTACCAGTCAGCAATAACAACAACTTGTCATCTACATGGGAATGTGTCCCAGAGAAGGAAAGGGACTGTTTGAACGGTTTGTCTCTATTATTTTGTTAGCCCATTTTCTCCTCTTCTCTAGACTGTTGATTGCACCTTAGTAACCCGTATAGAGGGAGAAAATATAAGGGAGATGCCCTCCAATGGGAGAAGAGTTGTAAAGAGGAGAGTAACCACCCATTCTCCACGTCTGTGGTGAGGGGGACAGGAATCATGTTGGGAAGGGTGAGTGAAGTATGTAAGGTATAAGGAAAAATGGCTTTTGATTCTGAGGATAGTGAAGCAGTGGGGCAGTTCACCCTGTGGGACTCGGGGATGAAGGAGAAGATGGGGCTGGGGAGTGTCTATCGCTGAATTTCAAAAGAAATTGGTTAGATGGTTGGCTCCCATCAAAAAGACTACAAATGAAGGTGATCTTGTTTGGGATCAATTTTGCAAGATGCCTTCTAGCTCTGCTTTTTAGGATTTTTGTCATACTTCATGCCAAATGGCAATATTTCAAGGTGTCTTGGGTGCCTGATTCAGGGCCAGCTCATTCAGATGCCTGCTCGTCCCTCGCGTTTAACTCCTTCCTTTGGCATCGAATAGGCAAGGTCTGGATTCCTGGACAATAAAATCGGCTGAGCCCTTTGGCTTTGCAATGTGCAGGAGACTCCACAACCTGGATCAGAGTCTGGTCCTACGCCTTTAAAATGTAAGGGAGTCATATCTGCCAAGTCTGGCATCTCCCTCGCGGGTTTGTGAGAGCACTGGCAAGCACACAGAAAAAACAGGGAGCAGCAGGCAGCTGCGCGGCTGCGTATGGAAAGGAGAAATCCCTGTGGGCTGGCTCACTGTGTCACAGCACACCCAGAGAAACACTCACCATTCAGAAAATGATGTTTATTTTTCCGGGACATTAATATTTTTTGTTGTTTTGGGTTTTTTTTGGACTGCAGAATAATTTTTAACCTCGTTTGTAGGCAGGTGCCTAGAACGATGCTGCTGTCCACGGAGCTCACTGCCCCTGATGAACCATCTGCACTCGTGGGAAGTGGGGGCACAAGGACACAGGGACAAGCTCCCACCAGCTGAGCTTCGTCCCAAGCCACCTGCTCACCTCTCTTCTGCCTGATCCATTCCTCACTGACATCCCTTCCAGTACTTAAAGGGGACCTGGAGGACAAAAGGACAAACTTTTTAGCAGGGCCTGTTGTGCTAGGACAAAAGGTAATGGCTTTAAACTAAAAGAAGGAAGATTTAAACTAGGTATAAGGAAGAAATTTTTTGCTATAAGGTGGTGAGACACTGGCCCAGGTTGCCCAGAGAGGTGGTAGATGCCCCATCCTTGGAAACATTCAAGGTCAGGTTGGATGGGACTCTGAGCAACCTGATCTGGTTGAAGATGTCCCTGTTCAGTGCAGGGGAGTTGGACTACATGGCTTTTAAAGGTCCCTTCCTGCCCAAACAATTCCATTCCACATCCTATCCTATCACATCTTACCCTTTCCCCACAGGGTCTCCATCCCAAGCACTTACTATACTTTTAAAAGAAAAAAAATTCGTAATAAGAACCATTAACATCTGGTGGCTGATAGAAAAGACAGAGAAAAGAGAGCCAGTTCACTGTGCTGGCCATTGTCACCCATCCACATGCACAGAAGCTCTGGTGGTACCACTCCGGGCTTTCTGACCATCCTGTCCTGCTCTTACTTAAAGCCACCAAGGACTTTGTCTTCCAGTGCAGTGGAAGCCCAGTGCTTCCATAATGATGCTCCAATAGGTACAATCTTGTTCTCAGATTCCTGTGTTCATCCTGTGCCAGGAGCAAAGGCCACTTGGATAAAGTCCATATTCACCACAAGCCTTTTCAAGCCAACCTGAGGAAGATTTTAAAATTACTGAGGCAATAAATGTTACAGGATTTTTTTCTGTGAAGACATTAATGTTGGGCCTCAGCTGTTCTCCCCTCTGTGGGTGAGATCACTATTAGAACCTCAGTATAATCTATGTGATCATACCAGGAGGAGAGGAGTGAAAGGGGCCACTTGAAGGTAACATTCCCACCAACACCGCTGTCATTCCCACTGTGGGACTGAGTCCAGCTCAGCACTGGAAACCAGCTGATACCCACCACAGAATCACGGCATATCAGGGATTGGAAGGGACCTTGAAAGGTCATCCAGTCCAATCCCCCTGCTGGAGCAGGAACACCTAGAGCAGGTCACACAGGAACGCATCCAGGCTGGTTCCACCACCCCAGGCATTCCCTAATCAAGTTAACCTCCTTTAATTAAAGCAGAAGACGATAGGTCATCTAGCACCCATACCTTGCTTGGGAAGCATAATTAAATGATTCCTTCTATTCCCCTATTGTTTTGGTTTGGTTTGGGTTTTTTTTTTGGCAATAGATGAGCCAATACATTTACAGCTTTTAATCTGAGAAGATCATATTCTACAGTTACGTGCTACCTATGGGGTCAGGTTAAGATTTTAGTAAAAGCTAGTTGACAAGTTGACACGCTCTCAGTATGCCACGATCGCTATCTCAGTTTGCATTGCTGGTGAAGCTGAAGGGAGCAGCATTTCTTCAGAGAAAAGTTTGGGGTTCTTTTGCAGCTGAATATTTTATTGCTAAAAGTAAATATTTTGACTAATCCACTGTTCCTGATGCCGCTTCCTCGTTAGCTGGAGAAAGACACCTTACTTTTCCATACGGAACAGAACAAGGGAGATGAACCAATAGTCTTTGGCTGCAGTTTCGGAAGTGCTTGACATTCATCCTCACCCTGTGCTGGCTCCTGCAGATGTGTGACCTACAGAGCAGATCATCCTGATATACCATCTTCAGAGCAATTTATTCAGTTGGAAAATACCCAACGTGGGACCCTACAGGGAGCTGCCTGGAAGCCATAATGGCTCCATGCTGGGCTGAGGAGCTAAGGACGGCCTAGGACACCAGCTTAATCCATGGACTGTAATCCAGTCCTTCTGGGCAGGTTTGAGGACAGGACTCCTCCTCCATTGGGGTGGGGGAGAAAGATACCGCTGGTGTCCCCTTCTGGGACAGCAGATCTGGACACTGGGCACAGAGCTTCCTAGCGCTTCTTTCTCTGCCAGAAATGAGAAAATCTCCTCATTCCAGAGAGAGATAATTATTCCTGATCGACCAAGTCCTCAGTCTCTAATCTGCAAACAGCTGCCAGGACATAATCACTATCCTCATTAAAAGTGACAATGCCCCTGCTCCTGGCATCACCCACAGCCTCTCCTCCTGCACTTGCTTGAAGTTCCCTCTCGTCTCCTCCTGCTTCTGACTGAGTGACCTGATCCCTTTCCAGTGGCTCATCCTGAGCACCACAGACAAAAAGAAGTGGCTCTTTCTGGCAAATTAAAGCAGAACTGAACCCCTGAACCTCGGTTTGACGCTGGCTGACTTTTGCTGCTGCTTGAACACCTGGTCCTAAGTTGGACCTAGTTGTGCTCCCGTAAACCAGTGCTCCTCACTTCATCTCAGTGCCAAAGATGTTATCGAGGCCATCGTGATAAAAAGGACTGGATGTTTCTGCGGATAACGAGAAAAGTCGCCACAGGGGCATGAAGTTCTGGTGTTCAGAACAAGATGCTGGAGCATCATCAGAGAGGTCAGAGCAGAGGCTTCTTATCAAGGCCAGGAAGACACTGGCTGTCTTGGCTGCGTTGGGACTGCTCTCAGCTCTTCTTCCTTTGAACCCGCTCCTGTCAGACATTGCTCAGAGACAGGATATGTAGTCACCTCTCCTCCTCTGCTTTTACTCAACAGTATCTAAAAAAGTTGCTCATCTGGGATGCCTCCCTGGCTGTTATATCAGTATGGTTCCTGCCTAGCGCAGGCTTAAATAACAGCTATCACTGATGTCTCCCAGAGAGTATTTCCCGGCATAAATTGTCCTTTTTAGCTCACAAACGTTCTCACGTTATCCTGAATTAGGTGAGACACCCATACCCATCTTCTGTTTGGAGCAGGCTGATGTTTCCCACTGCCTGCTCCATTTGGAGTGGAAGCCAACAAAACCACTTGCTGGTTGGCAAAGGGCCTCATCCTGTCCCTGTCTCATCTCTCACACCCATGCAGAAAGGCTGTGCGCACGTGTGCCTGAGCATGTGTGTATGTGTGTGCGTGTGTAAGCTGTTTGCAGTCCCCTTGCAAAGGTGGAAATAATGACAGAAAGTGAGAGGCAGGTCTCTTTGGGTCTAAAACTTAGGGCCCCTGCAGCACTTCTCCTGCATGTTCCTGTGGGAAGTGGGAACTGCTCCGGTTGAAGGTCTTGCTTTGAAGCAGCCCCAGCCACGTGTCGGAAAGGCTGCTGGAAACCAGCTAATGGAGCTGTTTTCCTCTGGCTTGCCCTCGTCCCTTCTGGGGACGGTGTTGGGCACAGCATCTTAATAGCTGCAAGATCCAGCTAATCCCATCGCACGAGCAAAATAGCCCTAAATCATCCCTGTCTGATTCTTGACTCCAAAGAGACATTTCATGGGTGATTGTGAGTGATACGGTGTGCGGTAATGGATGTATTTAAACGGGATTTATGGGTGACACCTGTCACATAGACCCTTCCATCAGTGACAGGCTGGAGAGATTTACACAGTGACACTGAGAAGGGAGCTTGTTGTAATAGCTCCCTCAGTCACCGGCAGAGCGTTTGAGCCTTACAGCTTTTGTCAGCCGCACAAACTGGGCTGCTTGGGCCACGGTATCATCTGGCACTAGGCAGAATTCAGTGGCCAAGAGTTCAGTGCATATCAGCATCTGCCCACAGCAGAATTCTTCAAACCCCAAAGCTCCGCTTCCCCTTTTCGCAAACATGCTGGGAGGTAGTTTGATGAACCACTGGTCACAAGAACTTCGCAGGAGCAAGAAGCACTCAATAAGGTCACCCCCATGCAATTCCTCCTCTCTCCTGCATGTTCCCTGCCTTTACCTTGTCCCTGTCTCCTGGTGACTCTGGGGGTCCCAGTCTGCCTGCACCCTCAGCTCTGCCATCATGTTGTCTCCTCCATTCCTGCATGGACCTTTCAATTCGGGTTCTTATTCTCTGTTTCTCCAGGCAGCCACTTTTCACAGAATCACAGAATCTCAGGGATTGGAAGGGACCTTGAAAGATCATCCAGTCCCATCCCCCTGCTGGAGCAGGAACACCTAGAGCAGGTCACACAGGAAAGTGTCCAGGCGGGTTTGGAATGTCTCCAGAGAAGGAGACTCCACAACCTCTCTGGGCAGCCCCTTCCAGTGTTCCCTCACCCTCACTGTGAAGAAGTTTTTCCTCATATTTAAGAGGAACCTCCTCTGTTCCAGCTTACACCCATTGCCCCTTGTCCTATCATTGCCTGTCACTGAGAGGAGCCTGGCTCCATCCTCCTTTCTCCTGCATCTCCAAGCTACAGTTCAGAATGCTCTCCCCATCTACTCCTTTACTTCATCTGCAGACAATTCTCCCAGCCCCATCCAGAAAGGCCTTCCTGCCCCTTCCCGCAGGAGGTTTAGTGAGGATATCTGCAATGAGATTATTTCTAGGAGACCACGTATGCTGCTCTGATGCTAACTCGCAATGTCAGCTCTGCTCAGGCACAGCCAGGCTACAGGAGGGTTCCAGCCATGATTTCCATTGTTTAAGATTTTCTTTGGAGGGGGGGCTGGTAGATGGATGTATTTCCCCCCTCCCGCCCCCGTAGCTCTTTCCCCAAAGATCCGTCTTTTGCCATTTATGCAAAGCAGTTGATATCCCAGCACACACAGACACATGCACACGCACGTATCAAGCAGCTGAAGTCACCAATCAGTCTAAACATGCACAGTGTACACAACATTTTGGTCCCTGAGCTATCAAAGGTGTCTGGATACTCCCTTGAAGTGACCTGTGGGAGTTGACTCTGCAAGAACATTTTCTCACCAGCGATATGATACATTTCTCGGTTCTTGGGCTTCCTTTTCTTAATATATATCTTTATAATTCTGCCATAAGGCAGCCATGGATTTGTAAAATTAGCTTGTCATAACAAATTCGTGTCCTCATCAAAGGCTGCTGTTGTGCTTCCTCCCAGACTGGAGCATTCACAGACTAAAGCTGCATTATCACAGTAATTTCAAAGTTCAGTAGTGTATTTTCAAAAGCAATTGCTTTTAAATGCAGTTTGTTATGTAACAGCAAATTTAGACTTACATGTACCTCAAAATGAAAATGAAATTCTTTAAATAATAAGTTGGCTCCTGTTCACTCTTGTCTCTGTGCTTTTTTGTTCTCAAAATGATCCAGTTGCTCTTGCAGCCCCTGGAATAGCAAAGTTAGAAGCACTATATAAAGCCTTTTTATCACAAAGAGGAGGATTTTCAAACCCAGAGGAAAGTGGGCTCCACATTTTTAATCTCACCAAAGTTACTCTTTCACATGATGTTTGGGCCTGAATGAGACCCTCGTCTGCAGAGAGGCTCAAGGCAGACTGGGAGTGAGAGTTAGAGACAGCTGTGCCAGAGGCTGGGGATCGATGAGAAGGGGAAGCTGTAGATTAGGAATGATAAGGGCATTGATGGAAACCTTTCCGATCAGTAAAACCCCTATCACTAACCCAGAAAACCTCCTCCTTCTGACACAGGACACAATCTATTTCTTCTGGATTAATCAAACCCCCTTGTTGGCATGGTGGAATACATTCTTCTCCTTGAAGTCTTGTCTCCTTGTTCTCCTGATTTTCCTCCTGGCTCCGCAATTGCTCTTCCATGATGTTGATCAGAACACTGTCCCCATTTCCATGGGGATGTCCTCTTTGACCATTTGCTGCCCACAAAGAGCAGCCCAGCCTCCCTCCCTATTCACACTCTACACATAAACCTCTGCACCCCAGAAAGTCTGGCCTGAGATTCATCTCATTTTCTGGGGAGAAGCACCTTGGACCTCTACAACTCAGCAAGCCACCGGGAGCACCCTTAGTTGTCAAGACCTTGTTTAGCACAACGCACCTGACTTGTCTGAGATGTCTGCTTTAGGTAGTTGTCTTCATAAACATCATCCAAACCACCTCAGGACCACTCTGCAAATCCACCCTGAAGAATTTCCTTTCCCCTGTCAGGAATCCACAGGTCCTGGGTGCATCATAACCACCATCTATCACATTAACCAATAAAGCCAGGCTGTTTGTTTGTACTCCCTCCTCTGTCTGTGCTCCCTATTTTATTTTCCCTTTTTTATTGTTATGCTGCAAGTTTCAGAGGTGCTGTCTTCTAATCAAATTCCTGGGTGCAAACAAAAGAATAACAATGATGCTGATGATACACGTTTCCAATTAGTTGTGACAGATTTTTGATTGGTGAACCTACATGGGATGATACTGGCTAATAAGTGTTTAGATTACTTCCCCCTGGAATCACTGGCAGATTTGCCTCTGTTTTTCTCATGTGCTGGCTTTTCTGCTAATAGAATTTGGGGACACAAGCGCTGAGCCCTCTTACTGCTAAACCAACCCCGACGTCCCATTAGCTTTTGTGAGAACTGTGGTCAAAGCAGTCGGCTTTGTGAGCCTAAAGGCACTTTAAGTCAAGATGCTGATCATCCCAAACTACCATTTACGTGCAGAGATGGATAATAATTTATATGAACATGAGCTGAAAAGCTGCAGGAGTTTGAGCCTGTTAAGCCCAGCGCTTACCCTTCGGTTAATTAAGGTTATCTCTTCATTTGTCTTTTCCCTTGTGGGGTCTCAGACAGCAACAAACCAAGTGAATAGAAGATGGTCTTAAGTTAACCTTTATATTCTTTGCAGTTTGGGAAATTACAGGTTATTGATTGCAAATAAATTCCCTACCAACTGGTGCTCTAAGTTACAACGTGTAAAGAAATAAACCGTAGCAGATACAGAGCTCTGCTCATGCTGGAGCTGGATTTTTTTATCCAGACCTTTTGCATAAAATATCCTCAGTAACCAGCAGAGCTAATGTTAGAAGAAGTAGGATATGAGCTTTACCAATGAGCAGGCAAACAGTGTGAACGATGTGGTGTCTTTTGGGAAGAGTGAGTGTTGAGCATCATATAAAGCCATAGAAATGGATGCTGACTTGTGAAACGTGACTGCTGCATTTTTTTGACTGCAGGGTTTGAAGGCTCAGTGGTGCTGAGGTGCTCCCAGTTCTACTCAGGCTATGGCAAGTAGGGAAAATGTAAAGAAGTAGAGGGGAAAAGGGCAAAATTGGTTCCCAAGATCACCGGCACCAGCACCGCTGGCCTCTTGCGTAGCGGTGAATCTCACCCAGTGACATTATGCTTTACACAGTGCTTACAAATAACAGAGAATTGCCTGAGAGGCTTCCGAGTCAAAGGAAGTACATTTGCTGCTGGTTTGGAAATAGGAAAAGCTTTTTTCATGCTGGGCTGAGAGCACCTCCAGGCTTGGCAGTGGAGTCGTCGGGTTGGCTTTCCATGACACGCAGACAGCTATTGGTCACTCAAAGAAAAGTTCACAAGTTTTATATCTTTGCTACAGGCTGATTCAACAGCAGAAGAAACGAAATATTGCCTAATGGCTGCCTCGCAGTCCTTGCTTAATCAGCTCCTCATCCAGTTCCTAGGAGGAGCTGTACTGTAGCATAGAGGTGAACCAAGAATAAATAGTGAGTAATAAGGAACAAACAGTGAAAGCAAAAGGCTGAATGAAAGTTCACAGGATAAATTAATTCATGATTTTCATAGAGAAATAAGAACTATATTCTCCAAGGAGATTACTCGCAATGAACAATTCGATCAGATCCAGCCTGAAGAAAGGAAAAGGGTAAGAATAAATAGTCCTTCTCCAAAAGGAAAGGCTATTAATACTGCAACGTCTTAATGGATCACACGAGGGCCATTGTTTATCAAGTGTATTTATTAATAGCCCAGATGCCTGAGCGTTCATTTCAGTGCATAAACAGTGAAAAGAAAATTTTTGGATAAATATGAAACGGTATGTAATGGTCAAGTCTTGAAAGCTCAGTTAGGAAATTCTGCAAGTTCCATGATGGGGCAGCGCGGTGGCTGAACCAGTCTGGTGCATAAAAGGCAAAGCAATGGAAATTGGAAGGGACAATCTGAACTATTCACGTCCATTAATGGTTTCTAAATTGACTGTAGCTGCTCAATAAAAGCTCATTGTCAATGCAAAAATGCAATGAGAACATCTGCTTGGTGTGCAGAAGCTGTCAAAAAGTAAACAAAATTTGTGAGCTCAGAAAGGGAGTAAGAGAGAAACACAATCAAACGTGGGCTAGGAGGGTCACACTGCCAGACACCTCCTTGTTCAGCGGCCCAGCCCCAGTTCTCACAGCTCCGTGCTGCAAAACTGTTGTTGTCACCTCTTCTAGATCATTACAGCAGGAGTCTGGACAACAGATGAGCCCCAACAGAAGGCTTTCCTGACCCCAGTCCACCAGTGTTAGGAGAAATCCTTGGTTTCCAGCCTTGATGTGAATGCATGAGCCTCTGCCATAAGGTTCTGGCCATGTCCTGCACGGGGGGAGATGACTCCCACCTACCCTTGTTGTGTCTCACTTTGATCCTCCATCAAATCAACACAAGAGAGCGGGTGCCAGCCTGGTGCACTCTTCATACCAAAATAACAGCCACCATGTAGGGAACCCTCCAAAAGCCTCTTCCAGAGTTGGCAGCTCCTCCCTCACCCTTGCTGTTGGCCTCAGGACCCAACAATGTTCTTCAGCAAGCCGGGTGCTTTGTCATCATTTAATAGTACTAATTGCCTAATTATCTGCTCAAGCACTGTGGGGAAGCATTTTAATGTTTTAATCTCCACTTCCCCAGCCTCTTTCATTTGGAACACGAATACCTGTCACACGGAGGTGAGTTCCTAACTCTTTCATGAAAAAAAACAACAACAAAACCCCACTGTGCAGCAGCGAATCCCAGGCTGTAGGACCAATCTCCTCACCCCTTTCCACATGGATTCCTCCATCACCCTTTCTGCTTCTGTCGCCTCTGCCCAGGCTGCCTTGCAGAGCTGTCTAGGCTGGGCCTTCGGTGGTTTTCACAAGTTGGTTTTTTTTACCCCCACCTCAGCCAACAATAAACTTTGCATTTTCTGTACGAGCAGAGGCTCTTCCCTCACCTGCCCTGAACCCTGAACGCCCCCGAGTTGCCTTCACACCCGTGCGGTCTGTTTGAACTGGGTGTTTGCAGCTGTTCGGGTGCTCAGGATTATAAAACTTTACACCTCATTTTTTCATCAGATCGCCCTGAACTTTGGTGCTGGCTGTTGGAGCACCTGTCAGCGGACACTTACAAGTTCGCCAAGCTCCCTGCTCCAAAATCTTCCCTTGTCCTCGGCCTGCCACTGTGGGCACAGATATTTGGCAGAATGTTTCTCCCTCGGAGCACAGCTCATCTTCCAGTGCCTTCCATGTTGCGTGGCACTTAATACGAGCCACGTAGGTCTCTTCCTTTTCAGCTGATACATGTAATAAGTTAAAACACAATCTTATGCCAATCTTATGCCAACACAAACAAGCTTCCAGCTAACATTCTCCCCCATAATGCCCTCCACCCTCTGCTTGGCTACTTCAAATCTCCCATTACTCTGCTCTTTCTACATATTTTATTGTTTGTCCACATCACCTTCCAGGCCAGTCTTTTCCTCCCGTATAGGAGAGAAGCTTTTCCCATCTTCCCATTTACTGCGTATTTATCTCACAAAGGGTGTTGCTGCGCAGGTACTCGCGGTAGAGTCTTTCAAATAAAGTGGATGCGTGTAAAATATGGTACAGGTAGCAATGATTTCTACACTGGGGAGGGTCCAGATCCTGTGTAATTCCACTCTTCATACAGACGAAAAGCGTTTCCAGCACTGCCCACATTAGAAATTTGTTATTTTCGGGTACTCTAAATACGTTTGCAGAATTTTGTCCTTCGGGCTGAAATTGCCTATAATCAGCACCAACCCCACAGCAATTTTTCCCTTGTTTTGAAAGTTTGGGCAGAATTAGGAGAGCTGCTTTTGAATACAGTAAAGAGGAGGAAAATATCTTTTTTTTTTTCTTTTTTTTTTTTTTTAAATCTTTCTGACCTTTTTTCCTTGGCAGCTCTACAGCTGAATTGGCTGTGGTTTGAAAGATGCAATTTGGCAGGAAAATAGCCCTCATTGGGGAGCAGTGCAGGGCTTTGTATTGCAGGAAATTGGGTTTGATTTGCCCATGCTACAACTATTGAAAAATTGCAATCTGACCATATGCAGCAGAGGGCTTTTGCTAAGCTTATTAAGGGACATGGAGACCAGGGAATAAGACCCTGCAGGTCTGCTGAGCCAGAAGAGAAGAGACTTCCTGAACGATGGGCAAGGAGAGCCCAGCATGACAAAGTGGGATGCTCCTCTCCCTCCACCCTCAGCATCATCTTTGCATCCCTGGAGGGGTTCAATGCCAAGTTGGAGAGGGCTTAGAGCAACCTGATCTGGTGAGAGGTGTCCTTGCCAGGGCAGGGAGTGGGACTGGATGGGCTTTAAGGTCCCTTCCAACCTGAGCCATTCTATGATTCTATGACTGAGTGAGGCTCATATGAGCCATGGGAAATGGGCATGAGGTAAGAGCTGCGAGCCACCCATAACTTGCTTTTAAGCCCTGAAAAGTGTTTCCCCCAGCTTATACCTATGGTTTTGATTTTTTTTAAGGACTTGGACCTGTTGGAGTGGGTCCAAAGGAGGCCACAAAGATACTTCGAGGGCTGGAGCACCTCTCCTATGAGGACAAGCTGAGAGAGCTGGAGGGGGGACGGGGTTCAGCTTGGAGAAGGCTCCGGGGAGACCTTATAGCAAAATTCCAGTACCTAAAGGGGGTCTACAAGAGAGATGAGGAGGGTCTCTTGATCAGAGAGTGGAGTAATAGGATGAGAGGGAACAGTTTTGCACTGAAAGAGGGAGACTGAGATGTGGGGAAGAACTTCTTTGGTGTGAGGGTGGTGAGAGCCTGGCCCAGGTTGCCCAGAGAAGCTGTGGCTGCCCCATCCCTGGAGGGGTTCAAGGCCAGGTTGGAGGGGGCTTGGAGCCACCTGGTCTGGTGGGAGGTATCCCTGCTCATGGCAGGGGTTGGGACTGGATGATCTTCAAGGTCCTTGCCAACCCAAAATGTTTGATGATTTTGCTTGTTGAAAGTCTGGTCTCTGCACCCCAATGCATGTAAAACCACACGTATTGCTGTGCACATGAACTATCCCATTGCTTCAAATGGCTTTTCTTCTGGTTATTTTGGGTCCTAAAGGATCAGATCCATGCTGCATAATGAAAAGAAGCTTTTTCCCAAGCTGTCTCCAAGACTGAAAACCAGGAAAACCGAGTCCACAGCAATAAACAGGATCCACATTGTTGATCCATTTTAAACCAGAAAAGAGATATTTCAGAAAATTCCTCAGCTGTAAGGATTCTTCAAATCCTTTTCACTCCCTTTAAATATTAAATCATTCTCATGCAGGAACCAGGAATAGCCCATTTCAAAAAGCAGTGCATTGAGCTGCAGGAACACTGGCAAATCATATTCACATGCACATTCTTTGGAGTAGCTGTGGCACAAAAATGAGGATTTTTTTTTTTAAACTTTGTGGGCGAACTGACTGAATTTGTGGAACAGAATATTTGACTAAAAGTATCTTTGGACATGGCAACTGGAAATCAGTTTGCAACAGTGATTTCTGATAGACAGTTGTACTGCATGAGCAAATTCAATGCTTGGGAAAAAATGGATCAAGAGACAGAATGAATGAGAGATAGAGCTCATGATAACTATACACTGAAAAACAGGGTCCTTCTGACACATGGTGCTGGCCATCCTGGACTGATCTGCTATGACATTATTCTCTTTCTTCCTAAACTACATTTTCCTAATAGAGTAAGTTTACATATTTTTTTTTTAAAATTCAGATCTACTTTCGAAGACCCTGATTCATGCTGGTTTGTAGCTAACTCTGAAAATATCCCTGCTGAAACCAGAGCAGAGGGATAAACTAAACAGTGTATGTATAAATACATACACAGAAAGAGGGAGAGAGTTGATTAAATTGAGATCTTTGCCTTACAAACACTTTCCACTTCAGTTTGCCGGGGAGACGAGGATGAGACGTTACAGACAGTTTACCCGACCCATCCCTACCCATGGCCTTTGTCATTCACCTCTGCTCAGTAAGACGAGCAATTCATACATTTTTTTTCATTCCCCTTTGACAATTCTTTCCTTGTTACTCGCAGTACGAGCACAAAAAGTGAGACAGCGCTATTTCTGCCCTGTGCTGCAGTAGAAAACCCATTAATTGCATTTTTGGCAATGAAACCCAGTGAGGTACATGCATATAGGACTCACAGCTCTTTAAATATGCAGGAAATGTTCTCCTAAGAAACAGCCATCGCTCCTTTGGAGCTGCTCCGTGAAGTGCCAGGGGCATGGGAGTGACTTGGCCGGACCCAGCCTAATTGGGATGGGTGATCCTGCTCAGGGCAAAAGTGACAGAAGCTTTTCAATCTAGTTTTCAGGAAATCCTGTACCTCCAGGAGCACTGGAGAGAGCGGAAAGGAGGATAATAATACGCAGCTCAATATAAGTTAGAACTCAGTGAAAAACCTGCATCAGGGGTCCTTGAGATCACACAGATGGTCACTAAGCCCCTTATGCTAATGCTCTGTGATATGGGCTTTACTTGTTGCTGCACACCCTTTCTTCCATGATACAGTAAATCACACTGGGGCATTTTATTTCATTTGCATCCTGCTCCCCCATGGCGGCAGACACGTGACGACAAAGGTACAGTGTAATTTCCCATGTCTCTATCTATGTCCTCTAATTTGGATCTAACCTTATCTTTTATTACCTGTCCTCAGTCCTTGTCAAGGCACAGACACAGAGCTATAGGCTGGGTTTTGGGGTGGAAGAGGGTAACTGCTGCTCACAGAAAGACCTGGGTCTGCACAGAGTGAGGCAGCTCCAGGTCACCCAGTCCGGCTCCCCATGGCCATGATGTGGTGCTTTGGCACCAAAGGTATTACAACAGAAAGTGAGTTTAGGAATGAAACAGCAACTAGTAAAACCAGCTAATCCTGGTCCTTTAAAATTCAGAAATGGCTGCTGATCCAGAGGAACTGGGAAGAAAAACCCTTAAGAGAGTGAATTTATATTCTGGGCTTTTACTTCTCCCTCACAGCTGTCTGAAAAACGTCACTCCCCCACCCAGCTCCTCAATGAGGAGAAGAGCACGAGGAGAAGGAACAGCTCAGATCTGGATGGGCTGTTTGTCAGGTATGAATTCTCTCATCCAAGCACTCACACTTCTATTCAGCACATGTAATGAGTGTCTGAAAAATCTGGAAATTTATGTTCAGATCAATGGGAGCTGATTAATTACCTAAGATGTATTCAGATAACAGAGTTGAGAGGAAAAGCAAAGGCAATGCTTTCAAAAATGCTCAATGAAGTAAACCAAGTACATTGAGGGTATGTTTAAAGGATAAGTGCAAAGACGACCCAGGAAAGCAGAGTATCAAAGAAAGGAGACATCCAAAAGCCAGTCTTACAATCAACAACATAGACATGAAGGAGAAAAGAAATCTCTAAAGCTATTAAAAATCTGGAAGCCTATTAAAAATGGATGAAAAAAGGTACAAGGAAATCAAATCAAGAGACATGGAGTGGCACTTACGAAAGAAACCTTTAACAGAGTGGAAAAATTACTCTGTGATCCAAGTGAATTTGAATAGTGGCTCCAGTGATGATGGAGAACAGCACTTTCTCGTTTCACAGACCCTCTCCCAACAGTTGAAACGTCGATGTGCCTTCAGCCTATGGGCCTGCACTGGGCAGCTCACCCTGCTTGTCCAGCCATGGTGTCCCCACCCCAGCTGATCAATGACACAACCGCCACCTGAAAACCGAGGCTCTGCTCTGCTTCCTGCTTCAGCAGCAGGATCAGCTAATCCTGCTCATGTCTCAGTCATGTATTTTGAATCAGGAAGACCACTATGAAAGGCAGCAAGGGTACAGTTAGCACAAGTGAAAGCTGAATCTGTCTCTCAACTCTGTTCTGCACTAGCAACCTTCTCAACACCATGATCTGCCAAGAACCCTGCAGAGACATGATGCTGAGCCTCTGATGCTTGTCCCAGCTCAGCCCCACAAGGGTTTTAAGCACCATGGAGCTGACTCTGACTAATGGAAGGGGGAGAAATCTGAGATAGTATTGGCACACAAGAGAAAGTCAACATTTTTGTGTCCAGCCTCAAGGTCCAGCCCTTCTGCAAAGTACTAACATTTTTTTCTGAGATGTGATGGGAAGTCCCGTCCATCACAGCATCAGCTGTCCCAGCATCTAGCACCACATCAGACTGACACATTGGCACCTTGGATGAAAGCCTGTAGGGAATACAAAGGCCCTGATCAGTCCTGTCCCTTCCAGGTGAATATTGTCCAGGTCTATCTTCCTCTCCCTCAAGTCCTGTCTCTGGCAGCTCTAATTTTCCCCTCTTTCTTGCATTCAGCTTTACTTTGTCTGCGGAGGCATCAACACTAACACCCAAAACACGACTCCAGTGGCAAAGGAATTAAAAAGTTACTCCCAAACCAGAGGATTTCTATAACAGAATCGTGGGGCTTTTCATGTGAAAGGTTCGTTGTGCAGAGACATAGGAAGCATTTGGGTGGTGACCGTCATTGTTGTACCACCAGGAGAAGCAACAAAGCAAGTCTGCCTGTGCTGCAGTAGATGTGACCCACACTTTTCACCTCCTTCCCTGCTGCTTCTTTCATAGCTCCCCGCTGTCTGTAAAACCAGAGGATGAGAAAAGACCACCAGTATCCGCACTTTATAGACCACCAGGAATGTCTCCATCTCTCCTGCAAGCCCAGGTTTAGTTTCCTCCTTCCCCTAATCTTCAGGAGACTGTTACAGATCATTACAACTCTACTATTAAAAATCTTCTTGTAACTTCCTAAATGCTTTCATGGCCAGCATGTTGCATTTGTCCTTGTTCCAAGATAGTCCTTCAGTTTAAATAGCTTTCTTCCTCCTCCCTGCTTATGCCCTCTTCTGTCATCACAGCCACCTCTCCCTTGGCCATTGCTTTTTCCTATGACACCAGCCAAAGCTTTCCTCTCCAGGGGCAAAGGGAGTTTTCAGCCCGCACCATCTCTTCTGAGGGATGGAGCCCCTCTGCTGTGAGGACAGGCTGAGAGAGTTGGGGGGGTTCAACCTGGAGAAGAGAAGGCTCCAGGGAGACATTAGAGCCCCTTCCAGTCCCTCAGGGGACTCCAGGAAAGCTGGGGAGGGACCTTGATCAGGGAGGGCAGCCATAGGATGAGGGGGAACAGTTTCAAACTGCAAGAGGGGAGATTTAGGTTAGATACCAGAAAGAACTTCTTTGGTGTGAGGGTGGTGAGAGCCTGGCCCAGGCTGCCCAGAGAAGCTGTGGCTGCTCCATCCCTGGAGGGGTTCAAGGCCAGGTGGGAGGGGACTTGGAGCAACTTGCTCTGGTGGGAGGTGTCCCTGCCCAGGGCAGGAGGGTTGGAACTGGATGATCTTTAAGGTCCCTTCCAACTCTAACCATTCTATGATTCTGCAGCCTTTCCCTTCCCTTGTATTTGCTGTCCTTTAACATGGGTGATGGGGTATATGCAGTGGTCATGGATGTGGTCACACCTGGACAGGGACACTGTACTCATATTCACCCTTTCCTAGTGGGGAAATATCGCCTGAGATAAGTACATTTGCCTTTTTCAAAGCTGCACCACACTGCCAGTCCACCATCCCTCCCATGAAAGATGACTGGAAACAACTTTCTCTCCTCTTCTGTCATTTCCAAGCAATGAGGCCCAAGCTTCAATCAGAAATTCACGTTATTAGTCCCAGCATGCACAGCTCTGCACTTTGTACTATTACATTTCATTCTGTTTCTATTACTTCCCTCATCAGGATCATCCGAGTGTTGTATTTGTTCTATTTGATCCGATTTTCCATTTACCTTTAGGTCTTTAATTATTCTTTCCTCACAAATTTATTTGAAGATTTGCATGCTGTCGATGTCTCTAGTTGCCTGGATCCTTTCTTTCTGAGATTGCCATTTAGTCCTGCTCCATTTATTTATTAAAAAGCCTTAAGAGTGGACTCGTGATTTCATGTGCCAGTTTTTTTAGGAGTCTGGGATGGATTATTTGTCGGCCCCCCCCCCCGGCTTCAGTGCATTAAAGCTCTTTCAGTTTTGCTTTCACCTTGGACGCTGAAATTTCCATTTTTATAAATCTTCTGCCCATTAGCTATCATCCTTGTGCCCTTGTGTCCTGAAGCATCATCTTTATTGAAAACTGAAGGAAAAGACTCATTTAGGTTTTTTGCTGTAACTACGTTTATTTTTTATTTCATCCATCTTGCTCTCTTTTCTATCTGCGTGATCTAAGAAGATCTTTTTACTTAAAAAAAAAAAAAAAAAAAAAAAAAAAAAAAAACAAGTNAAAAAAGGCAAGTCTCACATTAATCACGTAAGGTTGATGGGGCAATCCAGATTCATGGTCAGCTCATGCTCCCAACTGAGGACCGTGCATGGCCAGGACAGGAGGTGGGAATTCAGCCTCCAGAAAGCACTGCTCATGGTGTCAGCAGGTCACCCTGTCCCCTCTCCCTCTGGGAATACTCCAACCATTGCAAATTTTGACACCACTGGGTAGTTGAAAAAGTAGCCAGATTCTCTTCTTCTATTCATATTTTGTAACAACAGCTTCATTCTTCTGCTCAACTGACAGCAAAGTCTTATGGTAACAATAAAATAGAAAGGGAAACAAAAAGTTTTTCTAAGAAATTAGCAGCCTTTCTCCCGCACACATGGTTCCTGCAGTTTGGTTAATGTTTAAAAGAGCTCGTCTTACTGATATTGCAGTTCAGGCCTGATTTAAAACAAAGTCTCCTCTGTAGAAAGCTGAGGTTTCTCACCTGTATTTCTTCTACTTGAAGATTTCTACTTATACTTAAATATTTCTTATGTGTGTGCAAGTGCAGTGTCTGTGGACGGTTTTCCAAATAACCAAAACCAACCAAAAAAAAGAAAAAGTGGTTTGAAGGAAGGCCGCTGTTAGAGGAGAGACCCTGGAGAGTCTCGCTCCACGCTGAGATATTCTGCAACAAAACAGGACATCCTTCATCAGCCATCCTCATCCTCTGGAAAAATGGACGTGACAGAGTTGGGACATTGCATTTTTAATGTTTGGTTTTTGGGCTTTTTTTCCAAATGAGGTTCATAATTCCATTGAAATCCTATGACTAGGGAGAGACATCAAGCTCCACTAGTTGTTAGAGTCCAACGGGAAGTATTTCCCACCCCACTGAAAAGCACTGAGATGTTAAAGAGTTCCCCAATTTATACCAACATGAAACCAAGACCTTCTTGTTTAAAGGAACAAGGCATCATTGCCCCATGTTCAGGAGTGCTCCCATGAGACATTGAAGCTGGACTCAGCTCTGGCTATTACCTGAGCTAAACCAGCAGCTCGTGGCCAACCCGTGTCTGCTTGGGAGGTGCAGGATTTGCTCATGCTCTGCTGTCCCCAACATTTCTACAGTGTGCTGAGAAGGGACAGGAGTCTTCTCGTCTCGCGCAGAGCCAGGGGAGCACAGCTTTGGGGTGAAACAAAGGGAAGAGCGTATGCCAGTGAGTGTGGGACTGGGATGGGTGTGAGACATACCTCAGAGAGAAGAGGAGGGCATCGAGTTTGTGGTGGTCCCCAGAAAGGAACTGGTGAAACACAGTCCCCTAAGCAGGGAAACATGGGCACTGGGAACAGCTGGTGCCCAGAGATTCTCCAGCTATTGGTTTTGCAGGTGGGGGATCCTTAATGATGTCCCATTCTGGGTGAGGGGCCAGTTCCACCACAGCAATACTGATGTAAATCAGGGCTGTAGAGGAAGGATCCCCTCCTGTTTGCTCCTGCTATGAGCCCATGTGTTGCAGGCCGCATTTATGGCGTTACCAAACGCTGAATCCAACCCATGACATCAGGCAAGATCCTGTTACAATAACATAAATCTTCTCTGAAACGACAAGTCAGCTCTAATGCAAAAGGGAAGGAAGAAAGAGGCAATTTTTTTAAATGTGTTTGATCAAGTAAAGAGTTCTAGTTTTGTTCAAACTGTGGCTTTACTCAGAGTAAAACTTTTCCTTTACTAAT
>VXBJ01005432.1:516916-528815 GCA_013400055.1 Nycticryphes semicollaris | reverse complement strand
CAGAATCCCCCCCCCTCACCCTGCTGGGCACGCTGCTGTGGATGTAGCCTGGGATGCAAGGGGCTTTCTGGGCTGCAGGCACACACTGCCTGCTCTTTTTGAACTTCTCATCCACCAACATCCCCAAGTCCTTCTCTCCAGGCTGCTCTCAATCCATTCTCCACCCAACCTGTATTTGTGCCTGGGATTGCTCTGGCCCAGGTGCAAGACCTTGCACGTGGCCTTGTTAAACTTCATGAGCCCATCTAAGAAAAGAATGTGAGTTCATTCAGCAGATGTGTCTTTGTTACTTCTCTGATTAAATAAAAACATTTCTACATGTTTGTTGGGTTCCCCCTCTAAAAAAAAAAAAAGCTAAAAAGCTTTTTCTAATGAAATCCAGTGAGCACTAAAAGACTATCTTGGCATTCACAAGGACACCTTTTGCTCTGGTTCATGCAAACAGCACCAAAGACTCAGCTTCTTCACCACGAGGAGAAGTTTTGGTGAGTGCTGTTGACGGAGCCTGCAACATCACTTCCGTGCAGCAGGATTTTCCGTAGGCAGCATTAGTGGGATGGAGCTAGCACAAAGGCTCAATCTGAGAGCTCATCAGATACTAATTTACTGTGAGTCCCTCCATAAATAATGCATGCCGACGGGGAGCTGCAATGGCCCTTAGTGGAGTAATGCACTCAGGCTTTCTTCCTCCCGCAGAGGCCAAACCTCACATCTGTGCCGGTACCGCGGGAGAACTTTTTCAAAACCACCTCAGTGACTTAGGATCATTCTAGGGAAGTCACTGGGATTTAGGCATCTTTTATCTCAGTCAAGATATTTTTAACTCCACCAAGCTATTTCTTCCTTTATTGACAGGCTAAACACTGGCTAAAAAGCAGAGAGCAGGCAAAAGATCTATTGGGATTTTCAACAGGGATGAGACATGGATTCCCTGTCTGGTTTTCCAGTCACTCCAGTGAGGGCTGGCAGGTCCCTGGAGTGGAGGGGAAGACAAGAATGATCTCAGCTGCACTGTCCCTCTTGGTGCTGGAGAAGGTGGTCTGAGGGACCTCCAAGAAGAAGCAGCAGTGTGCTCCTGGCAGGGGTGAGGAGGAGGATCCATCCTGACCTGTGCCTAAGCCCTGGAACATGAGAAAATTATTTCTCAAAAATTCATTTTGAGAAATGCGGTCAAAAGATTTTCTGAAAATCCACTTGAATGTATTTTTCCCCATCCAAGAGGAGTATCCAGGTCATCCAGTCTTCCCAGTATTGCAATGCCTGTGTAGTCAGGGTGAAACCCAGATCTTCTCCGTGCAGTCTGTGACTCTCCAGGTTTTCAGCACAGCGGGGCGGTTTTAGTGACAGACTGGGTATTTTTGGTTTCTGTTCCACCTCTTCTTTCTGAAGGATCTTAAGAGAACTTGGCTGACACCTTTCCTGCCTTGTGTGGGTTTTTTTTCCCCTCATTTCTTGAGTTAACTCCCTCTTGTGTTCCCTTACAAAACCCTGATGGAGCTTTGGCCTTTCTACCCACGAATAGGACAGGGCTGCATACGGCCTGTGCTGTTCATGATGAATAATGTAGCTTCTCTGCAGTTTTTCTCCCTTCCCTTTACTGGCATTTCAACAGTGCTGCATATTTTCTTGCAGACTTTCAGTGTCTGATATAAGCATACCTCTTGCTGCCTGTTTCTCCATGGGTATCTCTTGTGGTCCCAAGCCCCCCCCCACCCCTCCTAACCTGAGTTTCAAACTTACCTATTGCCTGCCATCCTCAATGCTCCCTTTTATATGATTAATTAAGGTTGGATTTCCATTTTCAGCAGAGTGAATGTGGTTTTATAATCTCTTGAATTATCTCTCTAAGGTTAACAGGGTTGGTGTTTGCATCCTCCCTTCTTTCTGTCCTGCTTTTTTTTTTCCACAAGAAGTTTAAGAATTTATGTTCTTTGAAATACTTGTTTTGTTTGTCCTTTTAATTCCTCTCGTGTCCCTGTGATGCTGTTCTTCCTGAGAATGACCCTGGACTCCTCCTGTCCACAGCCACTTTAGTGCCCACCCAGCAGAGTGGATGATGTCCACCCTGGGGTACACAGAGTGTGACCCCAGCAGGACATGGGGTTCAAGGCCCCATGGTCAGCACCGAGCAGCTCCTCTACCTTGGCATTCACAATGTTTAGCTCCTGGCATGGAGCTGGGGTACAGCCCTGCTCACCACACTGACAGGTTTGAGCAGTGAGCAGGGAGCAAAGGTAGTCTATCTGGGGTGTGGGGGTGTGTGTGCACCCCTGTGCCTGGGGGAGCACCATCCATGGTGCCTATAAACTCTTCACTCAATACCTGGATTTTCAACTCCCACATTTTCATGTCTTTCCAACATCATGTACTTCACCAGAGTAGTTTGTTCCCTCTGCTCGTGGAGTCACCATGGGGCAGGGAAGGCATTTTCCCAAGCCAGGAATCAGTGGTGAATATGAGGCCACCACCCCACCCAGGACTGCCATCGTCATCCTCTGACCACTGGCTTCCCATCAGCACCAACACTGTTAAAGCACAACATATCCAAAGGCACAGAGAAAGAGCCTTTGTGAGGTTTCTCTTGGGGTCTAGTTTGAGATGTAGATATATCAGGGGCACCCCTGGCCACACTGTTCTTGGGCAGCTGCCCTGGGCTTCCACCTGTACCCTGCCAGGCTCCATGTCCAACCCAGCCTGCCTCACAGCTCATCCTACAACATAATCTCCTCAGCCCCAAGGCTGAGCCCCTCAGCAAGTATGTGGCCCACAGGGCCAGGAGGAACTTGGATCCCACACTGGGCAGCAGCCACCACCGAGGAGGAGCAAAATTCAGCAGACAAGAACTTGGGTTCAAGTCAAATCCCTGGTTGCACCATGAGAGTCCCGAGCTTATTAACCACTGAAGCAGCAGCCCAGCTTCTTTTTTTGAGAGGGAATTTAGGAAATGTAGCAAGCTGTTTTGCTGTTAGATGCTGAAAAGGGGAAGAAAGGAGCTGTAGTATTTTTATTTTTTTTTTCCAAGTCCCTTTTTATCTTTTGGCAGCCCTTTGTACAATTAAATAGCTCCACGGGGATGCCATATGTTGCCAATAGTTTTACACTTCTCAGTAGTGGGAGGCTGGAACGCTTTCCAAATTGACATGATAGGAACCCATTACAAAATTCTTCTCTAAGAGGAACGGCTAAATGTTCTGTCAAGGAATTGAATTAAAAATAGACCAACTGGTATTGTTATCTCCCCAAAAGAATGCACTTGGCATCAGGCATAACATGGTACATCTGGTGGTACATCTCTCAATCTCTGGAGCCAGGACACTAGTCTGGTAGGGCTGTCAGCGATGAGGTGCAGAGCTGGGTCCAGATCCCAGGTGCAGGGTGGTGGGTTTAGGACCTGTCTTCTGGTCCCCATTGCAGCTGAAGAACATTAGCTTAGTCTTGCCAGATCCATTGCGCCAGGCCATGTGCTCTCCCAGAGAGACCCTGCCTGGACAACCAGCCACCATGAAGTACAGCACAGGAGGACCTCACAGGACTGCCTTCACCCACCTAAGCTGCAGCACCTCCCAGATAAGCTTCTTCTTCCTAGTCTGCTGGAGCCATCCACCCAGGTGCTCCCCAGGTCAACAACAGAAAATGCCAAATCCAACTGCACTTCAGTGCATTCTGCCTGGGCCCACAAAACTTTCGCCACATAAATTTGTTTTCCCACCATTTGTTGTCTTCATGAAAATACAAATTTTTGCCCTCCCCCATGTCCACACGATCTTTGCTTGCCTTGTTCTTTATTTGTTTGCTCAGTGACTCCTCTCTTCAGGGCGGGTGACTCGTTCTGCTGTGGGACCGGTGGGGACACATCCAGCACACAGCTGTGGGTGGTGGAAGGAGGATCTCATGATAGCTTGATAACAGCTATTAAGTGAATACCACATACTGGGAAAAAAAAGGCTTCACTTCAACCACAAACAGGGTGGGGTTAACTATCAGAACAGAATTGTTTACCTTGGGCTGAAACACATGAACAGGGGCACTTTGAAAATCTGCTCTCATGAGTGACTGGTTTCCACAAAGGCTTCTGTTCTGTGGTAGTGAGAGCTTAAATAAGCATATTTTTCTTGGAAAGATTCTCTTTTTGTCTTAGTTATGCTTTTACTACAGTCCCAGAGCATCATTCATACAATCGAAAATTGCCAGTGTGCCAGGCTCTACAATCACCAGTTCGAGCTGGCCCTTCATTTACTCCAAACCCGTGTTGGGACTGAGTTGCTTTAAAAAAAAATGCTAAAAGGAAAAAAAAAAAAGAAAAAGCACAGCTGATTCCTACTTGATTTTGAACTGAGAAACATAGTAAAACAAGCAAAATAAGGAGTTTACCTGGTGGTAATCTTTGGCCTGATTAGGAGTAGATCAGGGTAAGTTTACTGGGTCACTATGGGCTTGTCCCTGGGAGTGTGCCCTGTAAACCTCCCCTGGACCTCCAGGATGAACCTCCTCTGGGGTTGTGTTTAGAGAGCGTGTGCTGGGCACAGGGAAGCTGTGCTGAAAGGCAAGGGGTATTAACTTGAGCTGCAGGATGTGTTAATGGGCTTTGGACACCTCTGTGGGCCAAGTGAACGCGTGTCTGTGCCTACACACCTCTGTAGGTCTCTCTGAAGCCTGTGTCCACTGTCCAAATGAAGTAGGAGATCAGTGTAAAAGGTGGTCTGGGGCTTCTGTGTAATTCAGACAACTGGGCTGTTACAAGGTCAGCTGCCAAACCAAAGGATTTCTTGTGCATCTCCCAAGAAACCTCAGAGAACAGAATCTAGTGGGGTAAAGCACAGCCAGGACCATGCTACAGGAATGCCCTTTTTGTGAAGAAATCAAAGGCTAGAGGATAACAGATTCCAGTTACTATTATTATTATTATTATTTACCTTTTTTACCTTGAGTCACTAGATAAGACACACACAGGCAGCTGTGAAGGAGCAACTCACCCCTGGTAGGCCCCTCTTACTCCATTTGATTCATCCATCCCACCATGATGGCCCAGAGCCATGGGGAGGGCTGGTACCCACCCTGTCCTCGCATTGCATCTCACCGTGGAGCCTCTGAGCGCTTGAGCACTGTGGATTCTTTTGTTCACCCATTTCTGGGGAGATGCTTCAAAATGCCATTGGTGGGAGCAGGTATGGACCAAACTTGACCAAGCAGGTTGCTGTAATCCTTGCATCAAACCCAAGGTAATATTTTGCTTTCCGGACAGGATCAAGTGCCCACAGGCTGGAGAAAACCAGCCTCACAGCTCTAGCCTCTAAGACCAAATCTGATCTCAGGCAGCTGTGATGACTTTTGGGTGCTCCCCTCTCCACAGGGCTTCCTGCCGCCTGGCTGTGCGAATCTCTTGCTCAGGAGCTGGTTGCCCTGTGATTCTGCCAAAGTCAAGCCAGAATTTAGGCAAGACTGCACAGAATCATAGAATTGTAGAATGGTTCGGGTTGGAAGGGACCTTAAAGCTCATCTCATTCCCACCCCCTGCCCTGGGCAGGGACACCTCCCACCAGACCAGGTTGCTCCAAGCCCCCTCCACCCTGGCCTTCAACCCCTCCAGGGATGGGGCAGCCACAGCTTCTCTGGGCAACCTGGGCCAGGCTCTCACCACCCTCATGTCAAAGAGTTTCTTCCCCACATCTCATCTCAATCTCCTTTCTTTCAGTTAAAAACTTTTCCCCTTCATCCTATGGTTCCCCTCCCTGATCCAGAGTCCCTCCCCAGCTTTCCTGGAACCCCTTTAGGGACTGGAAGGGGCTCTAAGGTCTCCCCGGAGTCTTCTCTTCTCCAGACTGAACCCCCGCAACTCTCCCAGCCTGTCCTCACAGCAGAGGGGCTCCAGCCCTCCCACCATCTCTGTGGTCTCCTCAGGCCCCGCTTCAACAGCTCCACGTCCTTCCTGTGCTGAGGACCCCAGATCTGAATTGGGGTGATTTCCCCCCCTTCTTACTGTGTAAGCTGTCCCAGGCAGGATGAACAAGCCACCCTGTCAGGAGGAAGACGCTCCGTGCCTTTCCTGGGACGAGTGAGGCTGCTTGGCTCACAGAGTGGGTTGTGGGTGCCACCTGGGCTATGGCTATGCGGGAGCTGAAGGTTGGATCGCGGAGTCCTGTCCCCTCTGAAGCTCAGTGAATCTAGAAAACCAACTCCCCATGTCATCTGTGCTCAGAGCTTCACAGCACCTGCACAAAAGTGCTTTTATGTCTGCTTCATGCATATTGAGAGTCGACATTAAAAGGGAGAGAAAGGAAGAACAATCCATTAGGCTCTGTGCACTAAATCCTAGATTTCAAACTGACACAGCTAAAAATACCTATGATATGAAAGCAGATACAGCGTGATAATTGCATACTGCAGGTCTATTGTGCTATGGTGCTCTATATGGGAATCCTGCTCCAGCATCTGCTGCAACCATTACAAGAGACAGGAGCAAACCAGCCTGGATAAAACAAAGAAGCACGATGTTGGATGGATTACCATCAGCAGCATCCCAAAATGCTGCAGAAGCAGGTTCAGGGTGTTTCAGTGTGGAATGCTGGGATTTGGCACTGGGTAACTCCCCCTTGCCCAGATTTGAGATATTTGTTTTAGAGAATCATTTGGTGGCTGACCTGAAACCAGTTTCGTGTGTGAAGTGGTTAGTATCTGTGCTTTCCCACTTTCTGGAGAGATTTCTCATGTCCTTGGATGTGGTAGAAAACTTGAGTCACGAAAGGGCTGACTTCAAGTTGGTACAGGGGGAGCCACCCCGTCTCTGAATCATTTTAACTCTGTGAAATGATGAATTCTGTGTGTTTCTGGCAATTTCCTGTAGCTTACAAACGCCGGCGAAAATTAAAATTAAATTGTTGGCTAATTAGTTAACGATCTTGTTTTATACAAATATATCCAGTAAATCACATTCATTATTGTACGAAGCTTGGGTTTAAAATGAGCTCGGGGGCATGCACCGTCTGTATCCGTGTGCAGGGGCCGTCCCCCAGCTTTCCTGCTCGGACTCGGTGACCGTGAAAGCGCGGGGACAGGTCTGCCTAAAAATCGAAGCTGCTGGCTAAAAGTCTGCTGCCTGCCTGAGAAAACATGCAATATCTGCCTAGTCTGGGCAAAACAGCAACCGGCTTGGAAACGGCTATTTTAGTGAGTACCGCAGGGAGAAGAAAGAGGGACCCATGAAGTCCCTGTGTGTCACCTGAGTGTCCCTGCCTCCGGTATCCCCATTGCCTCGTCCAGCTTTTCCAACACCTCTAAAAGCCAAGTCTTGGCCAGGTGTGGTTGGTGAAGGTCCCAACACCTTTTTGGGAGCCTCCAGCCGGTTTGGCAGCAGGAACTGGTGCTCTGCCAGCCCCAGCTCACCTTGTACTTCACAGTGGAGGGGAGAGACGGGCTGCTGTGAGGAGCTGGTGATATTTCTGGGTTTGGTTGGTGAAGCAGGCTGGGATCCTCCAGATGAAAGGCTCTATAAAAAGGCGAGTTATTCCCTGTAATTTGAGAGTACTGTCAACCCCAAATGCTAAAAAATTCTGAGGTTCCCAAACCACAAAACCAGCCAAGCTGTCGCAAGATTCTCATTTTTAATTGGAGCTTCCTTCGTATTTTTCTGCTGGGTTTGAGACGTTGGACCACGTTCTTATTTGCAGAGAAAAGTCACGACGAAGCACAAACTGCCTGGTTTTCAGAAGTGAAACCTAATGTCTTTGGTGATCACGTGCTGCCGGGAGATGGGGCTTCTGTGAAATGTCAGAGAGGGGGGAGCATCACGTCAAGGCCACCAGAGTTGAGCAGGTGCCTTTTTCTTTTCATCTGCCTGCTCTGGTGTGTGCCCGTGGGTGTCTCACGCTGCTTCTTGCGCCTCTGCCACCCACCCCCGGCTATTCCCGGTGGAGAACGAGCACCCCCACACACCCCAAAAATGCCACTTTGTCCTTTCCCAGGGAGCTCGGCCCTGGGGAAATCACTCCTCCCGCTCTTTGAGAAAGCCACCCGCCTTCAGGTGGGTCAAAGGAAGCTGCAAAGTTCACACGTCCCTGTGGTGAGGGGAGCAGGGGACCTGCCACTGGGAGGGTGAGGCTGTCACCTTCGATGGAGAGCCTCACTGGCAGTAGGGGGGACCACGACACAGGACAGGGTATGTAATTGCTATTGGTGCTCATTGCTAAAATTGCTGGAAAAGGCACCAGGAAGAGCACCAGAGGAAGACAACTAGCTGGTTTTTTGTTTGTTTGTTTGTTCGGCTCATGAGCAGGGAGGGGAGCCATAGGATGAAGGGGAAAAGTTTTAAACTGAAAAAAAGGAGACTGAGATGAGATCTGGGGAAGAAACTCTGGTGTGAGGGTGCTGAGAGCCTGGCCCAGGTTGCCCAGAGAAGCTGTGGCTGCCCCATCCCTGGAGGGGTTCAAGGCCAGGTTGGAGGGGGCTTGGAGCCACCTGGTCTGGTGGGAGGTGTCCCTGCCCAGGGCAGGGGGTGGGACTGGGTGGGCTTTAAGGTCCCTTCCAACCCGAACCATTCTGTGATTCTATGATTGTTTGCTGGCTAACAGTGATGGTCCCTCAGTTGTCCACCCCACTCCTGGCAGTGACCACCCGGTGTTTTAGGGGTATGAAAATCAAGCATCATCCAACCACTGCATTTGAAACCCAGGGTTTGAGCCTGCATCTCTTCCTGTGCTGATGTACAGAGCCCAAACCTCAGCTGATCTTCTGGAGGCGCCACGGCACGGTCAGAGGTTTGTGCTTCTACAGACCCACTGACTAGGGCACACAAGTGTTGCAGTTCCCTGCCAGGCAAATGAGCACTGACTCATGTCCCTCTTCTCAGGAAAGGTGGGAAACAGGTCCCAGGTCTCCCAAACCCTTGGTCAGTGCTGAACAGCTCTAGAAGCAACTCCTGCATGTGGCATGAATACCTGATGGAGGCACGATTTGGACATGAAACCTTCAGGGGCTGAGATGGGCAGGGCCACACTCACAGCAGTGAAGATGGAGTGGGATCCCCCCATCTGCTGTGGAAGAAACTACACCTCCGTGCCTCAGTTTCCCCGTCAGTAAAACACTCACGTGGGTGCTGCTTCTGCAGGCAGAGCACTTTGATGTGCATTCCTGCTAAATGCTGGGTGAAATGCAGGAGTAGCAAACCAGAGAGGGGCAGAGCAAGCCCAAAGTGGCTCAACAGCTCGCAGTTGCCCAAAGTTACAGACAGCTCTCAGATGTGGACAGGGACACCCCTGGGGTCGGAATGCCTTGGGAGATGTCTCCAGCCCTTTTTGCTAGTGGAGACTGGCCCTTTTTGCCAGTGGAGACAACTTTTCTTAGAACTGGGCAAGACATAGGCCTCAAAGGAGGACATTGGGAACAAAAAGCCATGAGGTGGTTGAAGGCAAAACACAATTTCGGTGCCTGTGTCACCCTGGCTGTCACTTTATGTCCTTTTTTTTTTTTTTTTCACTATTCCACCCAGCTTTCAAAAATCTGTCACAACAGTTTTCCAGTGAAACACCTAGCCTGGTAGAAACCTTCCTTTGGATACCATTATTTGTACAATTCCCTAAGAAAATACGTGCCTGTAAGGACTTTCCTGCTTGGATACGGTCACCCACCCTGCACAGGTTGTACCAGGGTCATGTGTAACACTGGGAGAAATTCTCAGAAACAGGAGCTCTGAATCAGTACTACCAGGAAATTAGGACAAAGGGAGAGATTACACCTTCCCTCTTTTCAGAGGAAAAGTTGCAAAACAGGAGGAGAAAAGGTGCGACAAGTGGGAAGAGAAAGGAAAAAAATAATAGGTGGGGAAAAAGAAGAAGAAAATGTGGAAGGAGATAGACAGCCTGTGTGTAAGGAGGAGGAAAAAAGATGGAATAAAGGTGTTGGGGGCTGGGGGGGAGCAGAACCAGAGCCCCCTGGGGTAGTGATCTGTGCCTTGTTAGTCCACGGGCTGAGCAGGCAGGTGTCGCTGAGCCCCACACCCTGCCCTGCCCCACTGATAACCGCCCCCGGGACCTCAGCCAAGAATCCCAGCCTCGTCCCCTTGCTTTTATTCTTTTTCCCCTGTCTCTGGAGGAAATTTTGGTGCTCATTTGCAAGGACGTGGTGCTGGCAAACCATCCATGATGGGGGATGCCCATGTGTTGCACCCCTCTGCTAGGGCTGGCTTCACCGCCCGGGCTTTTTATGTCCCCCTGCCCCAGCCCCCTTGAAGAGGGGAGGGGAATTTGGGAGGCGGGGGTCCAGCACCCATCCCCGATGCTGAAATAAATGTGCCCTGTGGGTAAACTCCAGAAATCCCGTGTAGCTTGGCTTGCTTTTCATGGGATTAGCCATTCCTCTGCATCATCACGTGGGGATGGATGTGTGTAACGACGACAGATTACTGTCACTATTCAGGTCACCTGCAGGAACTACTCCGGATTCTCTCTGATAGCACAAACCCCGAGTCTATTCAAGTAACACAAAACAAGACAGGCTGTGACAAATTTCTAAGCTACTTCCCCACCACTTTATCTCACCACAGTCCCGAATTCCCATTGTCAGCACGCTGAGCACACGGAGCAGAGGCTGCAGGCACAGGCTCCACAGGCCAACGTACGGGAAAATCCAGCGTCTCCAGTATTTGCCATCACGAATTGAAATGATATTTGTTTTCTGATAAAAGGTTGGTACTTTGCTCTTTCACAAGCTGCTTTTAAAAAGCAGTTACTCTGGGGAGTAATTTAACTCCTTCCAATACTGTCTGTCTTTGCCCAACATGTGTGTAGGAGCTGACATAGAAATTCATGAAGCTCCTGAATACCCAAAGAGATCCAGATCCCCTTGCTGAGGGAGAAAAGCTCCATCTCAAAGGAAAGTTATTATTGCTGAAGCTTCTAGGAGTGCAGAAATTATTGTGCAATACAAAGAATCTCAGAATCACAGAATCACAGAATGCTATGGGGTTGGAAGGGATCTCTGGAGATCATCCAGTCCAACCCGCTGCCAGAGCAGGGTCACCCACAGCAGGTCCCACAGGAATGTGTCCAGGTGGGGTTTGAATGTCTCCAGAGATGGAGACTCCACCACCTCTCTGGGCAGCCTCTGCCAGGGCTCTGCCACCCTCACAGGAAAGAAGTTCCTCTTCACGTTCAGATGGAAGTACTTATGTTCAAGTTTGTGCCCGTTCCCTCTTGTCCTCTCACTGGGCACTACTGGAAAAAACCTGGCCCCATCCTCCTGACACCCACCCTTGAAGTATTTCTAGGTTGTGATCAGATCCTCCCTCAGCCTCCTCTTCTCCAGACTGACAAGACGCAAGTCCCTCAGCCTTTCCTCATCAGAGAGGATCTAGTCCCCTATCATCTTTGTAGCCCTTTGCTGTACCCTCTCCAGCAGTTCCCTGTCCTTCTTGAACTGGGGAGACTCCATCTCACCCCCGATGGAAGTGCCTTCAGGGCTGGTGGCCATCTCTGCTCTGGCAGCTGCTCTGTAGGAGAGGGGACATGATAGGACCACGTGGGATGTAGAGCCCAGCCCCTCACAGTGGTGGGGACGGGTTCCCTGGTGATTCACATCATGCCTGAGCAAGGGTGGTGCCCACAGCAATTCCTTCGGAGTGAGCACTAACTGGTTAATGTGAAAAAATCAAAAAGGAGGAAAATTATATTGGTGAACACTCTTTGGCAAATGACAGAAGAAGGAAAAAAAATAAAATTGTGATTCACCTTAATTTTTTTGGAGGGGGGGGAAGGGGGAAAAGGTGATAACTGTAGTTCAAACATCCTCAGAGAAGGTTAACTCCTTGCGACAACAGGCCCAGAAATGATTTATTTGGCAGTGGATGAGTAAGGGGAAATGCAAAAAAAAAAAAGATAATAATAATAATAAAAAGTTGAATAAACTATTT
>VXBJ01005432.1:490165-516910 GCA_013400055.1 Nycticryphes semicollaris | reverse complement strand
GGTGCTGCACGGACCCACGGCTCAACCCCCTCCGGTCCTTGTTCGGTTCGTAGGGATGAGCCCCTCTCCCAGCCCAGAGACACCATCTTTGTCCCCTCTTCATCCCCCTCAACCTCCCCCAAGCTCCCAATGGGCACACTGGGGCCAGTTTGCTGGCAGAACCTCCCTTCCAGAGATGGAAGCTTCTTTGGAGGGGGAAAACGGTTGGGAAGTGGAAAGCCGGGGCATCAGGCAGCGATGGAGGAGCTGATGGTAGAAACCCCCTGGTTGGGATTCCTGGAGCTCTGAGCTTTTTCTTCAGAAGAAAAGCACCTTCCATTTAGCAGCTGGAGTAAATATCATGCCTTAATATTGTGCGTTAATAGACTGGCTTTTTCAGCTACTGTAGTTTTGGAAAATTTATTGTTGCTATAAAACCAGTCTCTTTCTCTCTCTCTCCCCTCCCTCTCCCTCTCCCTCTCTCTTCTGCTAATTGACAAAGAGGCCCAGTAATTAAAGGACAATAAAAGTTTTCCAGTAATTAGTTTCTGTTGTTTGGTTACAGGCCATCAATTGTTCTTTAATAATACCAATCGTTAGCATGCAGTAGTCAGTGGGCTCTCAAAGGCTTCTGGGGCACAACCACTTACCAACACTACACATTCCATTCCCATGAGGGCATCCTGCATCCAGCCGGGAGATTAACCCTCTCCTAGGATGAAGTGCTCCTCCTACCCTGCCTTCCTGTTTGGGGGTAAACATCTCACCTAACTAATGACCAGGAGATGGCAAATGAGGGTAAGGTAATTATCCCTACCTGAGGAGCAGGGAGGTGAGTGGCTCCTGTATATAGAGAGCAGGGAGGGCACTGGCAGCCCCAGGGGGATCCTGGGCTGCATCTAAAGCAGCATGGCCAGCAGGTCACAGGAGGTGATTCTACCCCTCTACTCTGCCCTCGGGAGACCTCGCCTGGAATACTGTGTCCATCTCTGGAGTTTTCAACATAGAAAGGACGTGGACCCATTGGAATGGGTCCAGTGGAGGGCCACAAAAGTGTTCAGAGGGATGGAGCACCTCTGCTATGAAGGTAGGCTGAGGGAGCTGGGGTTGTTGAGCCTGGAGAAGAGAAGGCTCCAGGGAGACCTTAGAGCAGCCTTCCAGTCCCTAAAGGGGCTCCAGGAAAGCTGGGGAGGGACTCTTGATCAAGGAGGGGAGCCGTAAGATGAGGGGGAAGGGTTTGACCCTGAAAGAGGGCAGATTGAGATGAGAAGTGGGGAAGAACTTCTTTGGTGTGAGGGTGGTGAGAGCCTGTCCCAGGTTGCCCAGAGAAGCTGTGGCTGCCCCATCCCTGGAGGGGTTCAAGGCCAGGTTGGAGGGGACTTTGAGCAACCTGGTCTGGTGGGAGGTGTCCCTGCCCAGGGCAGAGGGTTGGAAATGGACAATCTTTAAGGTCTCTTTCCAGCCCTAACCGTTCTATGATTTCATGATTATACACACACCTCTCTTATAAGGCTGAGCTTCAGCATGGCATACCCTGCTAAAACACTTGGCTGCAAAATACTCTTTCAAGGCCTAATTTTGTGGAGAGGCATTCCCAGGGATTTCAGCAGGATAAAGTGAACATACCAACAAGTGAGCATACCCCAGTTGATTGATAGACATCATATTTGCCTGCCTGAATGCTGCATTTCATGCTCGAGGCTCAGGCTGTTTTCGAGATTTGGCACCGGCATTGCCATGGCTGGAAACAGTGTTCCCTGTTGGCCTCTTTGCTTTTGCTGGACCCATCTGAAGTCTCAAAAAAAGATCCATCGAGCCTGCCCCAAGGAGATATCTCACCAGGGCAAAGATATAAGGCTTTGATCATCCTACATAAAATTTTAACCACAGGATTAGATCCTAATTTAAAAGAGGTGGCTAGGATTCCCTAACAGTGGGAGATACCACAACCCAGAGATGTTGCCCCTGCCAGCTCCTCCTCTCTACTGACTGCTGAGGTGGTGCAGGTGCCTCACCTGGCCTGGACGTCCAGCCTGGGCTGATGACCCAACCCCACCAAGCTTCCTATCACCCAGTTCCTGACATCAGGAAAGATGACTTTGAGGAAAGTATTTAACAGGGAAAGGAGAAATTGATTCCTTCCCCTCCAATAGTTTTTCACAGATGTCTTCGTTATCCACCTGACTTGGAATAAGTTTGGAGGCTCTACCTCAGATGATATCTCACACTAGTCTCCAATGGCATTGCTAGTTTCTTCACTACAGGTGTCCCTCGGAAGCCATGGCTCCTTGAACTGGGAACTGCCCAGCAATCTCAGCCACAACCTCCACCAAAAAGAAAGAAAAAAAAACCAAAAACAAAACAACCTGAGCCTCAACAGTGCGGAGAAAAGATTAAAAATACAGTCTTCAAAATTAAAAAAAAATAAAAACACCTCCCCATCTCTTATTCAAGCAGAGATATACATAAATACATATAGATTGTTTCTGTAAGGCAGAGACCCAGTTTGGGGATATATGACTTGTGATTTTTGAATCCTGAGGGTTGCAGTGGAGGGGCGTCTTGCAGCACCTCTCCTCAAGCTGCAGCCTTTCGCTGACATCCACAGTGTGGCTGAATTTAATATTTCATTCTCATCTTTCATTTCCTCCACCCAAGTCTCCTGCAGAAGGCCTGGTGGGAGGCAGAGGCAGTTCTCCGAGGGCACAGTCCTCACACGCATCTCTCTGATGGAGCTTTTACGGCAAGCTGTTCTCAGGGCTGGGGTTGAACATCAATAGAAACCAGCGAGACTTGTCCCAAAGGAGCAAAAAGACCTCTGCTCCAAAGCTGGGGTCCTCCCTGGCCTGGAGGAGCTTCTCTCCTGCAGGCAGCTGCCTGCCCTGCCATGGCCTGTCTCTGCTTTCCATCAGAAATTCCTTACGTGCCGCTGCTGAACAGCCCGGTACGGTCCCGTGAAAAATCTTGATTTTGTCTAATCAGAATTTTCTGACATTTCCTGGAAGATTCCCAAAGAGCACTTAAACACTTGTGTAGCCTGGATTCTGGATATGATTTCTGTCCATAAATAGCCAGGCTGGAGTTCATTTAAATAATTGTGGCATCCAATGGTGTGGCCCTTGCCAGGAGCTTGGCATGCACTTGTCACCCTGGGAGAAGCACAGCAGGTTGTGCTGGGCTACCTGCAGCTTCCTCTCAGTCTCTCTGGCTACCCTTGTCCACCCAGCACATCTTCCTCACAGTGTCCTTTGCACAGGCTCAGCCTGGGGATTGCTTGCCCCAGGAGGTGCTTTGGGAGAGGTCTGCCCGGATCTCCCACAGCGCTGCAATGGGAACATGCTGGGGCAGGAGAAGAGATGTGGAGCTGCAGATCCCAAGTTACCAGAGAAGTTTGCATTTCAATAATGTCTTTTAATATAAACCAGAGGCTATCATCCCTCAGATCAGGGAGATGGATGTGGCAAAGCATCATGGAAGTTTCCTAAGGTGCTTCCGGACAAGAGAAAGAAGCTGCTCCAGCACACACAGAAGGACGTTACCTTGAAGATGGGTGCAGAGGGCTGGTCCACTGGGGTCTTCAGGTACCTTGTTACCGCTTCTCTAACGAAGATGAACCACTCAACAAAGCCCATGCAGATGCCAACATTATTTTCCATAAAGTCCTTTGCAATGCATTTGCCAGGCCAAGCTGGCAGAAACCCACAGTGAGACCTTGCCCAAAAAAGCTCATGTCATCTTCAGTTATAACTTCTCCCTACCTGATTTTCAGGATTGCCTCAGTCCCAGCCTCAGCACACATGGCACAGTCTTCCAAGGGACCTGATAGTGTCCCCAAGACTGGCAAGAGTCAGCCTGTTTTAGTAGATGGTGCCCCTGCCCAGAGCAGGGGGGGTTGGTTTTTAAGGTCCCTTCCAACCCAAACCATTCTATGATTCTGTGATCACTTTGTGATGGCACCTCCGTGTTCCAGCATGGAGGCCGTGGTGGTGGGGTTCTGGTGGGCCAGGCTGGGCTGCAAAGTGACAGAGTTTTGATAGAGGCCAAATTCTTTCAATACTCCCCATTCCTCTCATGAAGATTATAACGAGTTTTCCAATGGCTGGTTTTGGCCCCACTGGTAGAGTCATATAAAAAGGCTTGGGGCATCTTCAGACTTCAGACAGACCATGGATGTGGTCTGTAGCTAGGGGAGGATTGTTTTTGGCACAACCTGAGGCATGTCAGACAACCCATTTCTGAGACATGGGTCTTAGGAAAAATAAGCGTAATTCAGAGTGTTTGAAGCATCTCCTAATGCTTTTTCATGTCATATCTCAAAAATGGCTTGGCCTAGAAACTTCAGATTTGTTTAATTCAAGAGCCCTTGACGTAATCTAGCACAGATGAGAGCTTCTGAGAGGCTGCAGTGCTTACTTGTAGTTATTCTCCTCCGAATTACGAATATATTAGTGTTCTATCAGCGGCCGTGACAGTGAAAAGTTAAGACAGGCTTTCTAGACTTTGTCAAAGCATCCTTGGAGTCCTTTACCAGGATCTCTGTGTCAGGCTTATTTCACCCACAGCAACCCTGGGGCAAGGACTGCTAAGATGCACTGGAAAGCAAAGTCAGCCCCAGTGTCTGCATCAGCCAGACCTCCTCAAACCTGCTTTGGTCCCCAGACAGCACGGCTTTCCTTTCTTCTGACATCAGTGCCCCATTCTGGTGTCACTGCTTCCTCATCAGATACATTCCTTGGAAGGCTCCGAGGGATTTGCAGACCAACATGGAAATGGTCTCAGACACATTCAAAGCTCAGGCTGGTGGGGTGTGTGCACACATCAGAGAGGGGTGGCCCAGCTTCTGTTCCCCAGAGAGGCTGAGAAATGCCTGCTGTGCTCCCACCAGAGCTCCTCTGGGTGTGGGTGCAGCCTTGCACTGGGGATAACAGGGGCACAACTCAGCTCCTGTCCATCCCTCCAAAAAAACCTACCAAAAAAGCATCTGCAAGATCTTGAAGTGAGGTTGTGAAGACAAAACTTCCCAGAGGCCTTCACCAGGGAAATGCTATGATAGACAGGATGGATACCTGGGCTCAACCCTGCCTCCCTCTTCCCAGCCCCAAAATACTCTTCCCTGGGATAAACCATCAGTAGGACCCATGGCTCTCCTGCCATGCCTGTGCCACCTGACAGCATGTGGCCCCAGGGTGGGCTGAGTTTCCAGTTCTCATCCACACCCCATGTCAGCCAAACCTAAATAAAATTTTAAAAGTGTCAGACAACTCCTGGCAACAACTCCTGAGCTTAGAGAAGGAGGAGTGAGCCAACGGGAAGTTTGGGAAGGGCTCTTTTCGCAGTAACAAACCTGAAAAAACTCCTGAATTTCATTTGCTCTCTAACGGCCAGGGTGAGGGGGAGCGTGTGGGCTTTTCTTTTCATAATTATCTGAGCTAAGGAGAGATGTTGCGGACGGGGTGTTAATTAGCGCTGATATACTTGGGTATATTGCATTTCATTAAGAGAGTAAATAACCCCAGCAGATTTTAATCCTGCTGGCAATTTGCCAAGCGCTGCAGAGAGATTATCTTTGAGGGTTAAAACTAGGCCAAAGAGCTAAAAGCAGCCATTCATGAAAGAAGACGGCCAAGGATCCAGGCTAGAAGTGGTTGGCCAAAGCTTTCTGGGATAATCAGATTGAAATCCTCAGCCGAAAGTACATTAAAAATGAGATAAATCACAATTGCCTGATTTCTGTGGGCGAACAGGCACACACGGGTGGGGGAGTGGAATCTGGACGCTTTCTCCAACTGGAAGAAAAATGTAGCCTGATGTCATTTGCTTTATCAACCCCATCACACCGAAATGGCTGATAGAGCTGCTTTGGCTGCTGAGGCTGAGGAGGGTGACCCAGCACCGACCCTATGGAGTCTCGAGGGCAGCAGAAACCCCCCCTTCGCTCAGTCACAGCAGAGGGGACTGTGGTTTCAGGGTGCTCTAGCACATCCTTGTAGAGGTGGGTGAGATGTCCTCCATGGTGAAGTCATCCAAAAAGTCCCCAGTACCTCACCAGTGCCCTGCCCCACAGCCATGTTCATGAACCCCTCGGAGTGACAATTGGTCAGCAGTAAGGAGACACTTAAGGGAGATGAGAAGAGTGACTCTGATTCACTTGGGGTGTGATTTTAAGGCAGCACCATCCACCTGGGAGTTTGATGCACAGGGATTTAGATACCTCTGGAATGAGCTGCATGCATAAATGCACACATGGAACTCATAGAGTGGTTTGGGTTGGAAGGGACCTTAAAGACTATCTAGTTCCAAACCCTGCCCTGGGCAGGGACATCTCCCACCAGACCGGGTGCCAGATGGGGCAGCCACAGCTTCTCTGGGCAACCTGGGACAGGCTCTCACCACTCTCACACCAAAGAATTTCTTTCCCACATCTCATCTCAATCTCCCCTCTTTCAGTTTAAAACCCTTCCTCCTCATCCCATGGCTCCCCTTCCTGATCAAGGGTCCCTCCCCAGCTTTTCTGGAGCCCCTTGAGGGACTGGAAGTGGCTCTAAGGTCTCCCTGGAGACTTCTCTAGGCTGAAGAAACCCCAAACCCCTCTGTTCAGCCCCATCACAGAGGATCCATCAGATGCTTTGAAAGAAGTCAAAAGAGACACAAAATAATAAGGCTGCTTCATCTGCTGCCTTCTTCCCCTCTGCTCTCAAATAAATTAGCCATGGACATGTGACCTGTAGGCAAAAAGATCTGTGTTTGCAGGAGCACAGCAGAGCATCACGCTCCGTCATCACAGCCACAAGGAAAATTAAGAAGATCAATGTAAAAGGTGCAAATGAAAGGAAATAATAAGCTCGAGCCATGACCTTCTCAGAGCATTAGGAGGGGAAAAGTGTTGAAGGAGGTTAAGAGGGTCTGTGATCAGTGTGAATTTCCATGTCCCACTCTTCACCTGACTCTTCACTGTCAGCAGTTCTTGGATGTAGAAAATCCCTTCTGAAAAATTCAAGTATCAAAAATTTTCAGCCTCTAAATGAGGGAGAAATTAATTTTTGTCCTTTATACTTGGGAACATGAGTTGTAAATCACTCTGTGAGCTATTTCAGGGCAGGACTGGAGTGTGATTATATGAAGGCTGGATTACTTCGACATAGCTTAATTCAATTAAAATGCAGTTGTGTGCTGAGAAGGGACCCAGATTCCTCGCCAGTGACTGCACCGAGACTTGGACTGAAGTAACCACAGGAGGGAATTACACCACTTTATGATCTCAGCTCCGAGTAAAAGCAGTCCAACCCTCCAGTGCCCACAAGTCATGACATCAGTGCTGGTCCCACAAGGGCACCTTGCAATCAGCGGGTATCTTCGGTCAGAGGAACCACAGGAAAGACAGAGTTTGCCCAACAAATCAAAGAACCGGAGAAGAGCAAAAGCACAGTCACAGAAATACCTCCATCCAACCCACCCCTGTCACAGCAGATACAAGAAGTCTCAGAGCTCACTGGAGCACGATGTTCAGTGGCATCTTTGGTGTCTGAGGTTACTGCTGTCATTAACTTTGCTGGAAATCCCGCTCCTTTGTCCTGGGCTTGAGTTTGAGGCAACCGCTTCTAGTTTGGATCTTCTCTCACATCTTTGACGCAGTGATCCTCTGGAAATGAGAGAGGAACGAAACCAATCCAAAGGGAGGAGGAGATAGCAGGGATGACTTCTGCATTTAGTGAGAGATCAAGCCTAGGAAATTGTTTCCTTCCCACGTGGCTGCTTCTAAGTCCCCTTCAGAGACGGCACTCATTAATGCTTAAGAGGCTTCAGTGCCATAGGTGGATAGGAAGTAACAGCGAAGCATCTGTTAGTAGGTCTCAAAATGCCTTCTGCTTTGACATAATAATTACTTCTAAAGCTGAATAGGGATTTGGCATGTTAAAACTCAGGAAAATAAATTAAAATAAACTTCAGCTACAGCAAAGGCCAAACTGCACCAGGAAAGGACTCCTACACTGCACCTAAGACCATGGCTGGATCAGTAGAGGAGGCATCTATTATTTAAATGTGGGTGATGTTTATTCTCATGACATTGCTAGAAGCAAAGGCTCAGCTTCTCCTATATTGTACTTATTAGATCTCATATTCAGGAAGATGATTTTATACAGGACGCAATTTCTGTGGTTGAGCTTGAAATCAGTGGGATATAAACACAATTTAAAAATTAAGAGTATTTAAGTGCTTTCTTTTCCCTGCTAACTTTGATGTTGCCCATACCCAGTACTACTCCCTCCAGCCGAAGGGAGCAACTGTTGGTGCTAAGTAGGGATAAAGAGGAGAAAGTGATACAGCTGAAACAACATTATCTTTTTAATTAGGTACAAGGGACTAATCTGTTCATCACAAAGAGTAGTTCCTAAAAGCACCAAACTCAAGTGAAAGGGTAACGGGTGATTAAGCCCAGGAAAGAGGCGTAAGCAAAGAGCAAGGAGGGGTTTGCAGTAGGTTTAATCACTGTGTTACTCAAAACTTGCACCTGTGAGCCCTGGCTCACCTGATGCTGGGAGGCACTGGGCTACTATTGAAGAGCTGTGGGCAACCAGCTGTGGTGAAAGTCATGGAGATCTTGTGAGTGAGGGCTGTGGTATAGAGCTTGTGCAGTGGGGTGGAGTATTTTATTGAACAGTGTTTTGAAAGAGCTTCATCATCTAAAAGAAAGAGGAGGAAAAGAAATGTAGAGCGTTAAAGGGGCTGTTTCTCTAGCTTTCTCAGGTGTATGTGACTCTTTCTCTCAGATACCAGGTAGGTGCAAGATCTTGACCTTCTGTTATTCTGGGACTATTTTTATGTCTTCTGGGTTCAAAGTTAGATGGTGATGCCTAGTGCAGAGAAGCAAAAAACAGGCTGGCATATGTAACTTAAAAAAAAAGGAGGGGGTTGGAACAGTAAATTTGGAAGTGGAGAGCTGTGAGGATAATGTATTTAACAAAGAAGCCAAACCTCATAGATGGAAGTGGTATTCTCCAGGTTCCCTGAAGTGTCTTGATTAGAAGAATCCCCTCAGCCAGTATGTAAATATCTCTCTGCTACTTCTGTTAGTCACACAAGAGGCTCATACTGAACAATTAGGACTATTTGCAGGTAATTTAAATGTGGGAAAAGTTCTCCTGATAAAAGAGTTTTGGTCATCTAATTAGAGACTAAACCAAATTCCATATGATTGAGCTGTCCAGTCATGTGGCTCTTAAAATATTCAGAAAAGTGCTATCTACTGAGGCTGGCTGGCTGTCCAGCTAAGCCCTACACCCTGGTTTTCAGGGACCTGGCAACGTGACTGTTCAAACGGCTGCTGGTCTAGGTCTGTACCATGTTATCAGATGTGACTTTAGCCCCAGTGCCCACCTGATACCCACTAGGTTTAAGCAGTGCTCAGTGGTAGAAAACTCTTCATCCTGTGGTCTGGCTTTGATTGATGCTCAGGGCACCCTGTGGAAATTGGATCTAAAATCAGGTTTTCACACAGTAACCTCTCTGAAAAGGACGCTGGGGAGAAGCTGCAGGTGCCTGCTAGGGATGGGACACTGACGGAATGGATCCTGGGTCACTTAGTGCCCAGCTTTGCTCAGCACTGAGCAGCTCTACTTTGTCTCCATTAACTTCAGGATGTAAATTACAAAAAATGAATTCAGCTTCCATGTTACTGGAGACAGATGACATTCATTCAGTCTGGCATTTAGCTGTTTCTCTTGTTTACATTTGATGCCTCTTATAAATACACTATTTCTGATTAAGAAGAAATCTCTCTCTAAAGGTTTACTTAATTTTTCACTTCAAAGTCAATCTTTAGAAACCCTTCTGCCATTATCAAGCCTGCAATGGTTTCATCCTAATCCCTCTTATGCTCTCCATTCTTATCCTTTGCTGAGGGGAAATGATAAAAATTTTTCTGACACAGAACTGGGATCCAGTGCTGAAAGATAATCTGTTTCAAAATAAAATGATGAATTTCAATTTCAAGCATTGGTTTAATATTGCCGGTTTTATAGATATTTTCCTACTGCAGATTGAGCAAAGCATATTAGCTAAAAGGCCTTCTCCTGAAATAGTAGCTCATACTTTTCTAAGAGTCCTTCTTCATTCTAAATTCCCACTTTTAAGTATTGTCTTTCTAGAGGAGCTAACATCCAGAGATGAAAACCATCCTTATAATTAACATTCAGTCAAAACTGGGTCTTGGAAATTTCCAGTAGGTGAGAAAGCTGTAGGTGAAGCTAGATTTAAGATTGCTAGCTGGTTTTATCATAAGACTATTTTAAGGTGCTTAAAGTTTCCCCATCTTATAAAACAGCATCTGGGCTTTGTCAAAGATTCCCACAGGAAGAGCGAGTGAGGACGCACGCGNGAAGAAAGCTTTTTCTGCCCCTGGGGTATTTCAGATGCTTCAAAAATCACAGCTAGCCAAGAAGCTGTCTAGACTCTCAATATGCTCCATTTCAAAATATGAGTCCTTCCCTCCCAAATATTTTTTTTTTTTAATTTCTCCTTTTATGTTTTCTCTTCCAAGATGTTGTTGATTACAAGTCAGATAGAATTTAAAAACAATAAAAGAAGCCCGGAAAGGAAGTTGCCTTTCTTCCAGCCAAACTGCAAAAAGTCACAGATTGACTAATTGCTCATAAAAGAAAAAAAAACCAAAAATGGAAATTCTGTTTGTGGGCAGTATTAGAGGTTCATGTTGTTCTAAAGTAAAAAATCCAAATCTTTATAGAATCAATTATTTTCAGTTTCTAAAAGGTTTGATGTAAAACACATCACACTAACAAAAATTGTCTAAGTGCTACCGAGGATTACCCATTCATATTAAGATATTCTGAAAGAGCATAAATGGCCTGGTTTTATTTATTCCTCAGTAGTCAATAATCTAAACTTGAAGCTGTTGATCCATTTGTGTTCAGAGAGGAAGTAACAGGATTGAATTCTCTCTCAAACCAAAGTGCTTAAAATTTAGTTTTGGGAGAAAACACCAAGGCAGATATAAACTATGAACACACAACTCTTTTTTTTTTTCCTTGTTTTTCACCATTTTCCCCTCTGCTTTTTTGAAAATCCTCTAAACACAACAATTTCCAAATTTCCATTCCAGTAAAGGTGGTTTTACTAAAAGAGCCAAACATGGTGATTAATAAAAACCCACAAAGCATCTGGAAAAAAACCCCAAAAAACCAACAGTTTTTCTTTCCATCCACAAACGAGCCTTGCCATTTAATTTCTACTGCTAACCTTACAGGGCTGCTTTTGTCCAACCCCAACAGATACCAAAAGGCTCAGGAGCCTGAAAAAGCAATCTTCCGCCATATAGCAATCTCCCTTGTTGCCAGAGTCTGGCACAATGCCTTTGCATTGACCTCTACAGCTTCCTCTTCCAATGTACACCGCAGTCACATGGTCCCAGCACAGCTCCATGCCACAGCTAATCTTATACACTGCTCCGCTCCAACCTCAGCAAGCGGCTTCTCAGCACTAACAGCTGCTAATTTGGGCAACGACTCAACTTTTCAGGTTTTTCCATAAAAAAAATATATATATATATAAATAAATAAAGGCAACAAACCCAATCCCAGCCTGATGGTAATGAGATCCCAATTGTTGCTTTCAAAGTGTGAAATTGGCAGTGATTTCTTAAGCCTGAAACTGATACACATGCAGCAAGAGAGGGGAAGACTGGCTGAGTTTGTGCAAGAGGGCATGTTTCANGACAGGCTCTCACCACTCTCACACCAAAGAATTTCTTTCCCACATCTCATCTCAATCTCCCCTCTTTCAGTTTAAAACCCTTCCTCCTCATCCCATGGCTCCCCTTCCTGATCAAGGGTCCCTCCCCAGCTTTTCTGGAGCCCCTTGAGGGACTGGAAGTGGCTCTAAGGTCTCCCTGGAGACTTCTCTAGGCTGAAGAAACCCCAAACCCCTCTGTTCAGCCCCATCACAGAGGATCCATCAGATGCTTTGAAAGAAGTCAAAAGAGACACAAAATAATAAGGCTGCTTCATCTGCTGCCTTCTTCCCCTCTGCTCTCAAATAAATTAGCCATGGACATGTGACCTGTAGGCAAAAAGATCTGTGTTTGCAGGAGCACAGCAGAGCATCACGCTCCGTCATCACAGCCACAAGGAAAATTAAGAAGATCAATGTAAAAGGTGCAAATGAAAGGAAATAATAAGCTCGAGCCATGACCTTCTCAGAGCATTAGGAGGGGAAAAGTGTTGAAGGAGGTTAAGAGGGTCTGTGATCAGTGTGAATTTCCATGTCCCACTCTTCACCTGACTCTTCACTGTCAGCAGTTCTTGGATGTAGAAAATCCCTTCTGAAAAATTCAAGTATCAAAAATTTTCAGCCTCTAAATGAGGGAGAAATTAATTTTTGTCCTTTATACTTGGGAACATGAGTTGTAAATCACTCTGTGAGCTATTTCAGGGCAGGACTGGAGTGTGATTATATGAAGGCTGGATTACTTCGACATAGCTTAATTCAATTAAAATGCAGTTGTGTGCTGAGAAGGGACCCAGATTCCTCGCCAGTGACTGCACCGAGACTTGGACTGAAGTAACCACAGGAGGGAATTACACCACTTTATGATCTCAGCTCCGAGTAAAAGCAGTCCAACCCTCCAGTGCCCACAAGTCATGACATCAGTGCTGGTCCCACAAGGGCACCTTGCAATCAGCGGGTATCTTCGGTCAGAGGAACCACAGGAAAGACAGAGTTTGCCCAACAAATCAAAGAACCGGAGAAGAGCAAAAGCACAGTCACAGAAATACCTCCATCCAACCCACCCCTGTCACAGCAGATACAAGAAGTCTCAGAGCTCACTGGAGCACGATGTTCAGTGGCATCTTTGGTGTCTGAGGTTACTGCTGTCATTAACTTTGCTGGAAATCCCGCTCCTTTGTCCTGGGCTTGAGTTTGAGGCAACCGCTTCTAGTTTGGATCTTCTCTCACATCTTTGACGCAGTGATCCTCTGGAAATGAGAGAGGAACGAAACCAATCCAAAGGGAGGAGGAGATAGCAGGGATGACTTCTGCATTTAGTGAGAGATCAAGCCTAGGAAATTGTTTCCTTCCCACGTGGCTGCTTCTAAGTCCCCTTCAGAGACGGCACTCATTAATGCTTAAGAGGCTTCAGTGCCATAGGTGGATAGGAAGTAACAGCGAAGCATCTGTTAGTAGGTCTCAAAATGCCTTCTGCTTTGACATAATAATTACTTCTAAAGCTGAATAGGGATTTGGCATGTTAAAACTCAGGAAAATAAATTAAAATAAACTTCAGCTACAGCAAAGGCCAAACTGCACCAGGAAAGGACTCCTACACTGCACCTAAGACCATGGCTGGATCAGTAGAGGAGGCATCTATTATTTAAATGTGGGTGATGTTTATTCTCATGACATTGCTAGAAGCAAAGGCTCAGCTTCTCCTATATTGTACTTATTAGATCTCATATTCAGGAAGATGATTTTATACAGGACGCAATTTCTGTGGTTGAGCTTGAAATCAGTGGGATATAAACACAATTTAAAAATTAAGAGTATTTAAGTGCTTTCTTTTCCCTGCTAACTTTGATGTTGCCCATACCCAGTACTACTCCCTCCAGCCGAAGGGAGCAACTGTTGGTGCTAAGTAGGGATAAAGAGGAGAAAGTGATACAGCTGAAACAACATTATCTTTTTAATTAGGTACAAGGGACTAATCTGTTCATCACAAAGAGTAGTTCCTAAAAGCACCAAACTGAAGTGAAAGGGTAACGGGTGATTAAGCCCAGGAAAGAGGCGTAAGCAAAGAGCAAGGAGGGGTTTGCAGTAGGTTTAATCACTGTGTTACTCAAAACTTGCACCTGTGAGCCCTGGCTCACCTGATGCTGGGAGGCACTGGGCTACTATTGAAGAGCTGTGGGCAACCAGCTGTGGTGAAAGTCATGGAGATCTTGTGAGTGAGGGCTGTGGTATAGAGCTTGTGCAGTGGGGTGGAGTATTTTATTGAACAGTGTTTTGAAAGAGCTTCATCATCTAAAAGAAAGAGGAGGAAAAGAAATGTAGAGCGTTAAAGGGGCTGTTTCTCTAGCTTTCTCAGGTGTATGTGACTCTTTCTCTCAGATACCAGGTAGGTGCAAGATCTTGACCTTCTGTTATTCTGGGACTATTTTTATGTCTTCTGGGTTCAAAGTTAGATGGTGATGCCTAGTGCAGAGAAGCAAAAAACAGGCTGGCATATGTAACTTAAAAAAAAAGGAGGGGGTTGGAACAGTAAATTTGGAAGTGGAGAGCTGTGAGGATAATGTATTTAACAAAGAAGCCAAACCTCATAGATGGAAGTGGTATTCTCCAGGTTCCCTGAAGTGTCTTGATTAGAAGAATCCCCTCAGCCAGTATGTAAATATCTCTCTGCTACTTCTGTTAGTCACACAAGAGGCTCATACTGAACAATTAGGACTATTTGCAGGTAATTTAAATGTGGGAAAAGTTCTCCTGATAAAAGAGTTTTGGTCATCTAATTAGAGACTAAACCAAATTCCATATGATTGAGCTGTCCAGTCATGTGGCTCTTAAAATATTCAGAAAAGTGCTATCTACTGAGGCTGGCTGGCTGTCCAGCTAAGCCCTACACCCTGGTTTTCAGGGACCTGGCAACGTGACTGTTCAAACGGCTGCTGGTCTAGGTCTGTACCATGTTATCAGATGTGACTTTAGCCCCAGTGCCCACCTGATACCCACTAGGTTTAAGCAGTGCTCAGTGGTAGAAAACTCTTCATCCTGTGGTCTGGCTTTGATTGATGCTCAGGGCACCCTGTGGAAATTGGATCTAAAATCAGGTTTTCACACAGTAACCTCTCTGAAAAGGACGCTGGGGAGAAGCTGCAGGTGCCTGCTAGGGATGGGACACTGACGGAATGGATCCTGGGTCACTTAGTGCCCAGCTTTGCTCAGCACTGAGCAGCTCTACTTTGTCTCCATTAACTTCAGGATGTAAATTACAAAAAATGAATTCAGCTTCCATGTTACTGGAGACAGATGACATTCATTCAGTCTGGCATTTAGCTGTTTCTCTTGTTTACATTTGATGCCTCTTATAAATACACTATTTCTGATTAAGAAGAAATCTCTCTCTAAAGGTTTACTTAATTTTTCACTTCAAAGTCAATCTTTAGAAACCCTTCTGCCATTATCAAGCCTGCAATGGTTTCATCCTAATCCCTCTTATGCTCTCCATTCTTATCCTTTGCTGAGGGGAAATGATAAAAATTTTTCTGACACAGAACTGGGATCCAGTGCTGAAAGATAATCTGTTTCAAAATAAAATGATGAATTTCAATTTCAAGCATTGGTTTAATATTGCCGGTTTTATAGATATTTTCCTACTGCAGATTGAGCAAAGCATATTAGCTAAAAGGCCTTCTCCTGAAATAGTAGCTCATACTTTTCTAAGAGTCCTTCTTCATTCTAAATTCCCACTTTTAAGTATTGTCTTTCTAGAGGAGCTAACATCCAGAGATGAAAACCATCCTTATAATTAACATTCAGTCAAAACTGGGTCTTGGAAATTTCCAGTAGGTGAGAAAGCTGTAGGTGAAGCTAGATTTAAGATTGCTAGCTGGTTTTATCATAAGACTATTTTAAGGTGCTTAAAGTTTCCCCATCTTATAAAACAGCATCTGGGCTTTGTCAAAGATTCCCACAGGAAGAGCGAGTGAGGACGCACGCGTGGCCTTTGCAAATTCAACACTCCCTCAGCGGGATTTGCACTGGGGTAATGGTTGTGGGTGTTCACAGCTATGATCTGAAAAGGCTTATCCAAGGACTTGGAAGAAACTTTCTCTAATGGAATATGAACTGGGCCAGTGTAGTCTTTTTTTGGTGGGCATGAACTTTCACCAGAGTAAATAGCTGGGTCAGCATCACCAGCTGGAGATTCCTGAATTGGAATCCTAGGAAACAGTACAGAGTACAGTTTCTCTGCATAACAGAGTTTAGGTTAAATGGCAATGTTGTGAAGGGAAGCAGAGGGAAGAAGGTCTGCTCTGTTTCTGGTCTGGCTGGTTTAGTTCATTTTGAGGGTGAAACAAAGCATCTGCGATAGCATGTTCACACTCACACCCTCCACCATTGCCCCAGCCAGATGTGCATGGGATACATGGATTAACACAAAACACTGAGTTCACTGCATCTTTAATATCAATGGGGGAGTATTCCCCAAAGAGGGCAGTGGTGGTTCAGGGGGTGTTCTGGGGGTTCAGTCTTCCTCCCTGTCTCCTCGTTCCCTGCTGGACACTACTCTGGAATTATTGTCTGCAAATAGCCAGAAGCCAGACCCACTGCCTTTGGGGCTGCTTGTTTCTCGCTCAATGCAGAAACAGCCATGGTGGCAGCTGGAGTCCTCCTTGGACCTACTGAGATTGCAGCAGGGCTGTGCTGAACATCAGTATCACTGGGAATTGCTGCAGTCTTATATTGCCAGATGTTGCTTTGATGAATACTGGAGACTGCATAGCTCAGTGAGGAACATTCCTGTCCCACAAAACCTTCCAACATCCCCAGAATGTTCCTGCAATGGGACAAGAAGGTGGCTTTACTAGCACTTTGGGGTTTAGTGACACTAAGGAAGGTAGAGACCCTTCAACCCCTGAAGGGGTTTCAGCACATACTTGCTGAAAAGCTATGTGATATCTTAGGTCAAGCATGCTTCTGACCAGGAATTTGAAGCCAAGGGGTGCACAGAGCAGCTGTGTGATTGATCTGGGGCTGTGGGGTGCAGCTTTTCCCATAAAACTTAGTATTCAGTAGAGATGTATCCCTGGAAGTTGGATGTCAGTAGTCAGGACTTCCAGCCTTTACTGTGGAAAAGGAAACTTAAAGTCACCAAGTGAATGAAGGCTTTATGTTTACCCCATGGAGGTGCTTCAATCGGAGTTATGGGGGGTGCCATACATCATATGAGCTCCTGTGGCCCATTTTCAGGTGTCTGTCTTCCCCCAGCTCTTGGATAGTTCATGCTGTGTGTTCCCAGCTTGGAGCAGAAATGACCAGAGACATCTTTTCTCAAGCAAATTTTTGTCAGGATCAGTACATTCCCAACATTTGAATGACTCCTAAATATCNTCACGTCTCTTTTTTTGTTGTTGTTTTACACATGAAACCTCTCTACTCATTAACCGCACAACAAGGCGCGTGTCCACGTTGGAGAATTTTTGTTGTTGTTCTCAGGTGTTACAACCACCGGTTCTTCTCCAGCTCTGCCAACGCTCCATATTTTCCAGTAACCTTTGGAAAGTGTTCACTTCAATTCTATTCACCAGAGACAAAATGCTAATACCCTGGCACTTCAAATAGTGAGGGGAGAAGGAGGGGAAGGCAGGAAGACCTGTGTTGATCTATTCATTCATTATTCCACAGTGCATGGGGAAGTCATCTCTTTACATGATTGACCTGCCTGGGTTTGATTACAACACACAGCTAACCTTTTCCAAATCTGGTTGTGTCATACAAGAGAAGGGTTGAAGGCTGTTGCCATGGTATTAAGGTATCTCTTGAGAAAGGAGGAGGGGGAAAAAAGAAATAGAAAAAGAGAGAGAGAGGAAATGATGCTTCTTTACTTCCTAGCCAAGTATAAACAAGGAGCACACGCACATGTTTTTGTTTTGGAAGAGCTTTCAGCTTCTTATCAAGTCTCATCTATCAATGCATTTCCTCGGGAAGGGAAGGAGGAATTGTCTGCTTTGCAGATCAGTGTCTCTTCAGCGGGAGGGGAATTCGGGGGGGGCGGGAAGAGATGACAATTGGAGAGAGGGGGGAAATAAAAAAAAAAAGAAGAATAAATCAGTCTTGCCACCATTCATGATTTATTCATGAGACACGTGAGTTTTGCATTTAAATGTGACATTCTCATGATCTCAATATTGTATATGCAAATCTAAAGATTTCTGCATCTCTCCACATGCCCAGCTTAAGTCTCATCTCGGATCCGTGGCTCTGAAAATGTAAAAGCAGCGAGGCTGGCGCCGCTCCTGGTTTACTCCCTGTTTATTCTGTGACTCAAAGACTATAAGCAACGCTGAACTGCTCGTAATATCAGGGGTACAGATGTCATTATTTTTTACTTTTTTTTTTTTTTTTAATGATAGCTTTTCCAATCTGGAAATTACCTGTAGATTTATTAATGGTTTAACTTTGTGAGGTCTCTCCTTGTCTCTCCCGGTGCTGCTTTGTCGAGGAGAGCGGGCTGTGGCTCCGGACGTTGTGTTGGGATTAAAGAGCAAAGCCTGCTCTCTCAACAAAGCATTTACATCCTGAGCCCTGCCTCCCCCAGTGCCTTCACACAAATGCTTAAGTTGCCACTCGACAAGGAAGGAGGAACGGTCTTGTTTGCAGGTTTTTAATTAAGCTATTATTGAGATATGAAAACGCCAAATATGCCGGTGTAGAGAGGATGGACTTCTCACAATGTTGCTGCTCGGCTCGTGGCAAAATCTGGGTGAAATCTGTTGGGTCTTTGTCCCTGGCCACGAGTCCCAGTTTGGGGACGGGTGGCAAAAGGAGGTCTGCGAAGGCAGGACTTTGTGAAGTGACACCAACCCCACTCCCGGCTGAAGATCCCTACAAACTGCTGCACAGGGGGGACCTTTGGCCCCACGGATCATGTAGGGAGAGAAGGCTGCTGTCTGGGCTTTGCCTGACCTGGGATGTTGCTTTGGGAATAAGTTACAGGATCTTGTTGGTACTCCATGAATAAACGGGAGAATAAATAACTTGTCTATGTTATTGGGTCAGTCCTGTCACTAGGCTAATGCAAATGTTCCTCAAGGATGGTATTGACAAACCAGTCCATCAAGAATGATAAAAGATGTAGGTTTTACAGCACTTCCCCCACGTTCAATGCCTGCCTCCTGTTTTCTTTGCAGATTGAAGCCAGAACTTGCTGCAGTTGGTCGCCTCATGTTCACTTGTGGTCAGGACCCACATCAGCAGAAACCTTCCTACTGATTCCATGATTTTAAAGCCATGAAGCTTTCCTAATAGATAATATTTGGAATATATACGTATAACATTATATATTATAATATTGTATGTTAATACATTATATAATTATAAATTATATATCATAATATAAACATTACAATATAATTGTATTCTGTAATAATATAATATATAATATATAATATATTATAATATTATATGTAATAATTTTTCCATAAAATCCAGTAGCCTGTCTCTAACAGTGGCTGTGTAAGGAAAGTGTAAAAGAGACAAAGCCTGTATCGAATGACAATTTTTCCCCAGGGTACATCACAGATTTAGGAAGATATGAATGTAGAGGGTTCCCCATGTTTTATGTTCAGGTCATCACAACTAATTGCTTTGAAGAAGTCGCCTCTTTTCAACCCACCCATACATTTGGTCTCACAGCACCCTATGGCAATATGTTCCACGCTGTGATTTCCTATGGGGCAAACAGCTCCTTTCTGTGGGATAATTTAATGCAGGTCCCACTGTTTGGGTTTTTTTTCCATTGAAGAGATGATAAATGCTTGCTCCTGAGCATCTTTCTCCATGCTGCTCTTGTTGCTCCACAACACTTTTATTCCAGCAGCAAAAACAGCCTAAGAAAACATGTGCACGGTTTGAGTTATCTGCAAAAGTCTTCATCATGTTAATTGCTCTTTTTTCCAGACCACTGACGAACACGCTGAGCTGCACAGGCCCCAGCCCACATCCCCGTGGGGCTCCTCTGGCAGCCTCCCTGCCCAGGTGAGACCACATATTTGTTCCTGTCCCTTGGTTCTCATCTCAAAACGAATTACCTGGCTCTATAAGGCCAGATTTTCTTTTAGCCCACCACACTGGCCAGGAGGCTGCAGTGCCAGTGTGTGTTTGCCTCACCAAGTGACCTCATAAACTTACATTTGGCTAAAAGATGGAGAAAGATTACCAGGAAAAAGCAAAGAATTCGGTGGAATTAAATATTCAAAAACATTTTATAGAGATTTGTTTTTTTTTCATTATTCTTACATTCCTTTTTGCCTTGTCTTGAGTTCATTGAAAGGCTGGTGTCCCACCTGGAGCGTCCAGCTCTGGAGTCCTCAACATAGAAAGGACATGGACCTGTTGGGACGGGTCCAGTGAAGGGTCATGAAGATGCTCAGAGGGATGGAGCCCCTCTGCTATGAGGACAGGCTGAGAGAGCTGGGGGTGTTCAGCCTGGAGAAGAGAAGGCTCCAGGGAGATCTTACAGCAGCCTTCCAGTATCTGAAGGGAGTTACATGAGAGCTGGGGAGGGTCTCTTTGTCAGGGAGTGCAGTGACAGGACAAGGGGTAACAGTTTTAAATTGAAAGAGAGAAGATTTAGATTAGATAACAGAAAGAAATTCTTTCCTGTGAGGGTGGTGAGAGCCTGGCCCAGGTTGCCCAGAGAAGCTGTGGCTGCCCCATCCCTGGAGGGGTTCAAGGCCAGGTTGGAGGGGGCTTGAAGCAACCTGGTCTGGTGGGAGGTGTCCCTGCCCAGGGCAGGGTGGTTGGAACTGGATGATCTTTAAGGTGCCTTCCAACTCTAACCATTCTATGATTCTATGGTGCTGATATAAACACCTGAAATAGCCCACTCAATAGCTGGCTGGACTGGGAGCACTGTCTTACCAGCCAGGGAAAAAGAAACTCACACAGGGCTTAAATTGTTGTTATTTAAAGATATCAGCTCAATTTAGCTCCCATCTAAACATTTTGGGTAAACATTTCCTTGGAGAAAAAAAAAATATGTATACATACTAAATGTAAAGGTTTAGAAAAGACTGAGTTTGCTGAGTTTTCATCATTTGCTTGCATTTAATATGTTTTTTGTGGTGGGCATTTGCAACCACTCTCGGCAGCACTGAAACAAGGCAGTTCACACCTGCAAATGCCCCAGTTGTGGGCTTTATCTCGCGTGGAACTGCTGGCCCCCATCCTCTGAGGGGCACGGGGACCCCAGCTCTGGAGGGTGCTGCTTCCAGAGAGGCTGAAATACGTGTGATTTACCAGCCTGAGTGAAGCCCAGCGCTGGGTGCCTTGGAAATCCAGGCCGTAACTGGTTTCACTGCCGTAATTTCATTCTCCAGCAGCGGATTCTCCAAGAGCGGCTTGTCCATCCCTTCCAGCTCCTGCAGACCTCAAGCATCCAAGCTGAAGCCCCCTTAGACATCATTTGGAGCCCCATTTGTGAAGAAAGGGGCAAGAGGGAACAGGTAGTGCTGTGTCAGGGGGCTCAAACTTGATGGAATCGTGCTGTGCCAGTGGGTTTCTCCGTGTTAAAACCTGCTCCTGCCTGGGTTCCCGGGGCTGTATTCTTAACACAGGCAAAGAACCTGCCCCCTTTTAGACCTTGGTTTCTGCAAACGTGGCCCCTGTGAATGTAATCAACGTTGTGCAGAGCTGCCGAAATCGAAAACAAAGCCAGAATGATCATTGTGCTAAGTTTGGGTTCCTCATTGTTCATTGAATTACATCAGTGTTTTCTTTAGTTGCACAGTCAGCTGGCAAAGGTTTGTTTGAAATCTCGAGACTCTCCCCTTTTCAGGGGGAAACACGAATTTCCGGGAGATGTGGGGCTCTGCTCTGCATCACGGGGCTGGGGCTGCCACGGCGGGACATGACCCCACAGCCCAGGGCCCAGCAGCAAAAGCTGCATTGCATCCCCAAAGGAAAAAAAAATGCTCTTTTTTTTTTCCCTTTGAATTTAACTTGCTGAAGCTATTTAATCTGTTTTAAAATAAAATTAACCCTTAAAACTTCTTTTTATTACCATAAAACTTATTTTTACTAACATAAACCTTATTTTGGCCCACATATACCTTATTTTATTAACCATTAAATCTTCTCATGACCGTGATGAAGTATTGTGTTTCACTGGCATTTTATTAAGGTGATCCTAGGGGGTAAAACTCTTGCTTTCTCCAAAGAGTTGTTGACTGCTGGGGGTGAGCAGGGACTAGGAAACCATCCCCCGGAGCCTTCTTCCCTGCTCGGTGTGATGGTGAACAGCTGCTGTGGCTGTGTAATGTGTGATCGCCTGAAATTCCCCCCTGGAATATCACAATGGGATAAATCCTTCTTTCCTGCATTCCCATACGCAGCCCTCCAGCAGCCATGGGACAAGGAGTAACTGGACGTTTTGGATCCTCAGCATGGATGGAGTTTGGGTGCCCACCACGTCCTGCTGAATGGGAGCTGCCGCGCATTTAAATTTAACTTAATTTCCTTCAAAAAATCTGATTTCAAGTATCCACAGTCAAACTTGCCCCAGAAGTCATCTCTCCTGACATGCCATGTCTCAGAGCAAACTCTTCTGGTAAGGTGAAGCGCTCAGATCATGAGCTGTAAAGCTTTTTTTTTTTTTTTTGGGTGGGGGGTGGTTAAGGGGGATGGTTTAAAGTTGTATTTTTGTTTGATGCGGAGTGTGTCCTGAGAGGCTCAGCCTGGGTGCCCCACATTCATTTCCTTTTGTTCGCCTTGTTCAGGGACTGGATCTCTAGCTTTGAACAGCACAGAGGAAAACAAGGGTCAAGTGGCAGAACCTGGGATGATGTTTATTAAGAGTTAAAGCAAAAACGTAGCACGGAAGAAGCTGCACAACATTCATGTTTCATAAGGAACCCACAGAACTTAAGAAACTAAGAAAAAGAAGGTTTGATAACTCTTGGGGTACTTGGTGCTTTTATTTGGGGGGCCAAGGTCTTCTACAGACGTGGAGAGAAGTTGGGCAAGGGGAAAGTCAAGCCCAGAAGACCAAGGAGAGGAGGCAGGAATAGAAGGTATGTACATTGAGGGACTATCAGAGCAGAAAGGGCCTGGGGGCTGTGACAGCAGGGACAGGAGGAAGAATAGGGGCAGGGACTTAAAGGAGGCTTGTGGTTTGGTGCATTTCACCGGAGCTGAGAAACAAGGACTCATCCTTGGACACCGATGGGAGGAGGTACCTTTTCAGGGAATATTGAATTTATCAGGGCTAAACAACTTGCGATTTGTATTAATTTTGCAGCTTCTTTTTGCAAGAGAAAGAGAGGGGAGAGGAACAGATTGAAAATATTACAAATATCTCATTTCAGCACTTTCAAAAAATGAGACGTTTTCAGTTTTCATTTTGAAAGAAGGGCCTCTGTTTCGTGACTAATACCATTATCTTGAGAGGTGGAGAGCAGGAAGTAACCTGACACTGAGCTGAAAGTTTGGTTTCAGGCAGAGGATGTTTTGGGGGTTGGCCTGCAATAACTCCCCGCACCCTCCCTGGCGTCGCTGGCGTCTTTAGTTCTGCCATCGAAATGAGAATCCATTATTTGTCCAGCTCGACTAATGACACTGACCAGCATTTCCAGGGGCAGCAGAAACCCTAGAGGAAGGCTGCCAAAAGCCTGGGGAGTCAGAGTTCCTCTTCGTCTTCAAAGCTTCAGACTCTCAAGATGCTTTCACGATGCCATTTACAGATGCCTAATGTCAAACCTCTCCTCGCCCTCACTCCATCAGCCCTGCGAGGAGGATGATAAACCATCTGAAGAGGCAGGAGTCATCCCGGGTCAGGCTGAAAGAGCCAGAATCCACTGATAATCCCCAGATTCATTAACATTTTTGTTTGTAAAAGCGGTAACTTTCTGTCGCTAGGAAAGGATGCTGTATATAGAGCAAAGGGAAGCTGGGATGCAATTTTAGGCTTGATTCTTCAGGCGATAATATTTTGGGTTGTCAAGTAGAGGTGCAGCGTGTGTGGATGTGTGGGAACACGTGCAGAAATGGTTTTGAAGCGTAGTACACATGCCGAGCTTCAGATCAGAGCTTACCTTGGGAAATTCCCACCCTGCCATGAAATGCCCAGCCATCATGATACCTTGGGTGCAAGCAAAAGCCCAGATTTGGAAACATTGAAGGGAAAAAAAAAAAAAAGTAAAAAAACTGAGCTAAAAATGAATTTTGACACTTAAACCTAGATCAATTGGTAAATCTCACAATAGATAATCTTCTTCTTGTCTCCCTGGCAAAGCAGAGTCAGGTGAAACTGGTTTGGGAAAAATACAAACCACAAACCAGAATAAAATGAGTTAGTTCCTCAGATCAGCCATCAATCTCCCCGGGCTGAGGGTGGGCACAGGAGCTCCCTCGCACTGCTGAAATATTGAATAAGTTTAAAGAAGCCAACTATTGCAAGCTCAGGAGATCATCTAAAAACCAAGAATCACTCTCCCCTGCATTGGAGAGCCTGAGAGATGCTCTCAGAAAGATTAATTTTCTGGGGAGAGGAGGGGGACCGTCAGCTTCGCCCCCCCAAAATGAACCAGGGAGATGATTCAATCGCACCACTTTCAGAGCATGAGCCCGAGACATTCATTCAAAGTGCAGTTATAAGAAATGACTCCTTTACTTTAGGAGGAAGAATACTGAAGAAACTGTTAAACTTGGTCACAGTGTGTGACATCCTTGAAATCAAAAGCAATACTTCTTCTCAGCAACTGCACAGTAAAATTAAAGATATGAAGCCAAATTCATCTCTGGTGTGATGCTCCTGCCAGTGGCCGGGGGAAGAACCTGGGATTAATTTCCTCTATTATACAAGTGGCACAAGACTCTGACAAATTGTTTTTAATGGGTTTTTGTAACACTTAGCTACAGAAACCTTATTCACCGACTGTCACATGTGTGTGAAATGGAGTGGCTCTGAGCTCCGCCTGGCCGATGACAGGCACTGAGCTGTGTCTCCCACCCCCAGGTCAGTGGGAGAAAGGTGGGAAACCGCTGGAATTCACTGATTTCTCACATAAAAAACAAAAAAACTCCACGTGGTGACTGACCGGTGACCGAAGAGGGAATGTGGACCTTGGTGTGCTCGCCTCAATGAGGGGACAGGCCTTTGAGTGATCACTGGATTTGAGGGCTGGATTATAGGCTCGTTACCCCAGACCAGGGTGTTGCTGGCAGAGTTGAACATCACCTCCCCAAGCTCTGAGGTCGGGCTGTGACACCTTCCCCAGGCAGCCACAGAGCAAGGTCCCCTCTCTGTTCCCTTTTTCTTAAGGGTAAAGCTTGTAAACTCAATCTGGGTAAGACAACGCCTGTATTTATGCTCCTGGACGTGACCCATGTCTTTGCTTACAGTTTGCCTGTGGAAAGCTTACATTTTCCTGGAGGAATTATAAACGGCAGCGTGGTGTGCTGATGCTCACCGTGCCAGCATGCCGAAGGGAGGGATGGGAGTAGCAGGGGTCCAAACTGTGCCCTCCCCTCCGAACTGTGCCCTCCCAACCTGCAAACAAACCCAGGTGCTCACTCCTCCCTGGTGAGCACCTCCTCTCTCTTACGTAGCCCACCCCTTATCCTCATGCCCCAAACTTACATGAGCATCACCGGCCAGGTCAGGTTTAAGCAAGAACTTACTGTTCAGACAGTCTTCTCCTCCCACACAGCAGCACCAGGGAGGAGGGCAAGCCCTCACGCTTCCCTGGGCAAGGATATCAGACCCTCAAACAGTCCAATAACACCTAAAGTCAAAAGCAAACTCGGGACTGAGGTGAGTAGAGAGCCCATGGTCAGGGCTTTTCCATCGAGGTGCTTTCAGGTGGGCTCCCAACTCTGCATCTGGTGAGTAAATCCATTCTCTGAAGTGCTGCCCCTTATCTCGGAGGACAGGGTGGAGGGTCTGCCGATGTTTTGAAAAATCAGGCACATCTTTCAATATGAGTTTGAGGAGGTGAGATTAAGGACAAGCCGCTCTCCGCCTTTATCAGTGAAAGGATTTCACCTCAAGTGGTGAAACTGCTGGCCAGCACAAATGACGCACATGGACTTGGAGAGGACAGGTCTGCTAACAAACCATAAAATATCTTTCTCCTGCTGCATCATGTGTTTCCTAAGCTGAGCCCATCTTGCCGTGGCTCTCCGAAGCAGAGACTACTGACGCAGTCCTGAGCCGGCTCTGCAAACCATCGGCTGTCCTTCTCGAGCCCGTGTGTTGACGTTGCCCCAAAGAACAGATTTACTGAGAAAACCCAAGAAGAGGAGGTTTTACTCAAAGGTTTGTGCCTCCACAAAGTGCTGCCATCTCCCCATGATGCTGAGGTGGCCACCGGGTGCTCTGTGGTGGCAGCTCCACCACCTTGCAAAGACCTCAGCTGCTCTGCTGGGTGTTTTGGTGTTTGCTGCCAAATGTCTTCAGAGACTGAACCAACAAGGTCATCGGTGCAACCGTGTTTCCTACGTTTAGCCTCTGTGAAATGTGACAAACTTGAGCTTTGTTGTGATTTCTTTTCATAAACAAAGTCAGGTGAGGACCTGAAGGGGGTTCCACTTACCCACAGCTCCATTTGTGTAATACCCTAAAGGTCAGGAGGAAGCACAGGGCTTGATATATCAAGGTGTCCAAGCACTTGTATCACCTTGAATGTGAGAAGAAACTTGCTGATGTGTTTCACAGCACTGGGACCTTTTGTTTTCAGCATATTCACATTAACAGAGATTTTTTTTGGGGGGGAGTAGGGGTGGTGAAATAATTTGCTCATAAGCATCAGCCTATTTGGTGTTTGACCAGAGAGGAGCAGATACCTGGCCATAAGAGAGCAGATACCTTCACTCGGGCAGGAGAACAATCCAAGTTGATGTGTGAGCGTCCTTAATGCTTCTCTGTCATGTTTGAGCTTGTTTTGTTTGGTTATATTTGGGTTTCTGGAATGTTTTATCCTATCAATGACATTAATTACGGAGTAATTGCCTTCGTAGCATGTAACAACTCTCCTCTTT
>VXBJ01005432.1:461347-484139 GCA_013400055.1 Nycticryphes semicollaris | reverse complement strand
GGGGGGGTCACCCGTCGTCAGCCCCGAGACATAACCCGGGCTGCATCCTCCTGGGCCAATTGCAGGGAATTGCGTTGGGAAAAAAGTTAATAAAGGGCGAAAATGCTCTCCTGCGGTGGGACTGCAGCTCAGGATGCTCGCTGTTGTGATACTTGGGGGTCAAACTCTTTAGACAGAAGCAGAGGGAAACCTGTGTGGCTTCCCAGACGCAGCAAATTAATCTTTATGTATCACTACAAGTATTTAACTCTTCTCTGTCATTTGGGGTATTTTTCCTCTTTTCATTAAGTTGTAGCAAACCTAATAGTTCGCGTTTATTTTGAGACGCTTGATTATGGTGAAAGGAAACAACTTACATTGATTTCTTCTGCGTCCTCGTACTGCTAGTTTCAAGCTGTTTTATTGTCGCTGCCATTGCTCTTAAAATGCTAAATGTGCTCTTAAAATACTACGGAGAGAAGGGTCACCCAGGAACAGGTCACCCAGTGCCGCTGAAACGTCAGCTGATAAATTGTGCAAAAGCTGAAAGTCTGGGATCGTGCGAGCGTGTGCCGCCGGGAACTGCCGCAACCCCCAAATCCTGCTGGATTGAGGAAGACGATTTTACCAAGAAGTTGTTAGATGTGACCACGATTTAGTTTGCCTTTCCTTTGCTCCAGCGGGAGAAGGGGCTCGGGGTCGGGCAAGCAAGCGCTGTGGGGCTCCCTTGCCGTGGGGCTGCTTGGTCCCGGTGTCCCCGGTGTCTGTTTCCCCCCCACCCACCCACCCAAGCTGTGCCCACCCGAGCCTTGGAGCGCGCGGGGCCCCACGTCGTCAGCTCATCCGTGGCCTGAATCCCTGAGATTAGTCCTGGATTAGGTGGTGGCAACTGATCAGCGGGTCCTCGGCTGGCGTGCGGCGCTGCGACGGGGAGGCTGGAGGAATCCGCTGCTGCGGGGGTCTCCAGTGAGCCCAGCCCGGGAGGAGGAGTGGGTGCCTGTCGGTGGTGGCCAGGGTGGATGGGACACTGGAGAGGAACACCCCAGGTACTGACCGCTGCCACCAGATGCTGCTGTTGTCACTGCTACGGAAGATGTTAAGGCAGCAGGAGAAGAAAGGAAGTGACTTTACCCTTTTCTGATATTCAGGGCTCTATTTCTTTTTCTTTTTCTTTTTCTTTTGTTTTTGTTTGTTGTTCTTTTTTTTTCTTTTTTTTTTCTTTTTCGTTTCTGAGTTACCAAGTGTCATTTGCTGATGCACAGCGGTGCACGTTTGCCTGCGGGATGAGGCTGCTGGAACGAAGCCAGAGATGAAACGGGTCGACTGTTGTTTGTCCCCAGCCGAATGCTGGTATAACGGGTAGAACTCCAGCATCCAGCCGTGGCCCAGTGCGGAGCGGGCGCTGGTACCGCCTGCTGCCCTTCCTTCCAGATTTTGCTTCGGAGAACTTCTCCGGCTGGTGTGGGGTGGCACACCGCTGGGCATTGCCACCAGCAACGCCGTCTGTTACCTTGTGCCTGGTTGGGAGAGCCCTCTCTGAGAATACCTGCTTCCTCCCAGCCGCATGGGACCACTCTGAGAAACTCCACAAACTCACCCTGGGTCCCAAGCCCATCACTCCCCTCTGGTGCTGGTGGCTCAGCCCGGAGTCGGGCTGAGCTAAGCCCGTGTCAGCCACAAAACGTTTCCACTTTCAAAAGCTGCAGAGGAGGGGAGGGTACAGTGGAAGAATCAGAGTTTCTCCCTCTGTCACATGCAGGTATCCCAGATAAAATCCATCCCTAGGGAAGGAACGAGGTGAGGAGCACTTACAGGATTAAGTGGGGGCTCCCTCCTCCTGCCTCGCTGAGTTTAAGGAGGGGTCTTAAAGCCTTTGATTCAAAGGGTTTGGCTTTTTTTTTCTTTTTCTTTTTCTTTTTTTCCCCCCAAAGGGCTGGTTGGTTGGTTTGTTTGTTTGTTTATTTATTTGAGGGGGGAGGCAGAGAAGCTGGGAAGGAGTGTGCGGTGTCACTGTGTATTTAATAACCCGCTGAGAGCTCTGCCCGCCCGCCTGCGGCCGGTGAGCTTACCCCGGGGGAGATGTGCTCCAGCCCGAAGCGTCCTGAAATGTTTAATATAATTGTCTTGTGCACTTACCAAACGTGACATCGTTACCGGGAGGGCTCCGGTCTCGCCCCCAACCCCGTCGTGGTGAGCTACGATTTCTCTTCGCAGCTACAAGAGATGCCTATTGCCTGTCGGCGTGTCTGTTTTTTAAAAGGCTGAGGGGTGTTTAGAGGGATAACAAAAGGGGAGTGTATGTTCAGCCACGGCCTCCCCAGAGGAGGGGCGTTTGCATCCTTTCTTTAACCACCTCTGGAGCATCCCTGTTTTCCCTTGAAAGGCTCGCCGGTGGTGGGGCTGGACACCCATGGGTGGAGAACGGGGTCGCTCGCACCCCGTCAGGCGAGGAGCCTTCCCCTCTGCCCACTGCATGTGGTGAGGAGTTTGTGTGAACTGGGCATGCTGGTGGCATCGAAACAGGGCAAAAAAGGGCTGCCAGTGTAAACCAGTCACCATCACGGGTGATCCCTCCTGGACCAGTTTGCAGGTGGGAAGAGGAGCTGACCCCAAACTTCCTGGTGCCCAGGGAGGAGTGATGCTCCTTGGCAGGACTTTGAGGGTTGCACTGAGCTCAGCCCAAGGTGCAGGGACCATAAAGGAGTGACTCCTTCCCAAAGCCACCTGACAGCGCCCCTAGGGCACTCATTTCACCTGTCGGGGTGCCAGCCCCTCACCTCCTTCCCATGGGCTGGATCCAGGACGTGCTCCGTCACTGGGACTGCACAGAAGAAACACCTTTTGCATTAGGTTGTGTCTTGCACAGTGGCCAGGAGGGACTGGGGGGAGGTTGAGTGGTACCAACTCTTTCACCCATCTCTGTCATCAGCCACCTGAGCCCCGCTGAAGGGAGCACTTACCTCCATTTCAGCATCTTCTTTTAGACCTGGGTCTAAAGCCCCTTTTTTTTTCTGTCCCCTCTGGCCTTTTCCCTGGGACGTTGGTACATGTGGGTGTTGGGAGGGTGTTACTGGGTGAAGCAGTGCGTTCCTGCACCACGTAAAGGGATTGTTGGTCTGTGGTGGGGTATTTTCACATCTCTCTGGTCGCTTGGTGAAAATTCGGGGTTTTTTTTTCCCCACTTAAACTCTAGGGATACATTTTGTGTCTGTATGTCACAATAAGTAAACCATGCAAAGATAAAAACAAACCTCGAACCCCACACAGTTTAGTAACATGGGGGCTCCTTCTGCTCTAAGTGGGGCTTTAGCGACAGGACCTGGTGTGCTGGTGAACGGGGGAAGGATTTTCCTAGATGTTAAATTGTGCGGGTCCACAAAGTACGGGAGGGAGTTTTTCCAGCTTAGCCCCGGGCAAAATTGCTTTTGCGTGGGAGACACCAGGAATCCTGTCCCTTGTGTTCTCTCAGGCGGTGTGCGCAGGGATGCTGTGATGCAGGAGGAGGGATCCTGTTCCCCGCTCCCCAGGGGCGACTCTCGGGGGAGCGAATTACCATCTCCCTATTCTGCCGTGCAGGAAGAAATTTAAATATAAATTTTTCTTCCTTGCTTCTGGTCAGCCTTGGTTCGCGCGATGCCTGATTTCCACTTAGGGCAATGACTGATGGGGAGAGGGAGGGAGACCCAGCTTAGGAATACCCAATTCTTGCAAAGCCAGCACCCTGCTGTGACACTGGGAGTGACATGGTCCTTGGAAACCTCCGGCAGTTAAATGGGGAAATAGGTGCTGGGGAGCCCCGTTAACCCTGTAGCATTTCTACAGGGGTACAACAGCACCATCAAGACTCGTCCCAAATCTTTCTAGCAAGGCTCGGTGGTTTTGCGTCTCCAAACACACTCTGTGTCTTGCCTTTTAGGCTGATAAATTGACGAAACCCTATTTTGCCAATACGCCATCATAAATTATGGATAATTAAAATCTGCTAGTCATGAGGTGGGTATTAATCTGCAACCCATGCTCTCTTCTTTTAAGAACCCTTCAGAAATGGGATCTGAGCTGCTGGTACGAGCCCGGGTCGATGGAGCAAATGCATTTCTGTGGAACATTCTGTTTTGTTTTGACTTTTACCATAAATTGTACATCGCGGTGATAAACACGGTCCCTTTTTCAGCGTTCCAGCGCTGCTTTGCCATTCTGGAAAACAAAATATATTCATTCCCTTTCCACTTTCTAAGCCAACTCTGTTCTGAAGTAGCATAAATCTTTCTTTGGAGATGGGGGATTTTGGATGGGGAACAAAGTCAGGCAAATTTTTAATTTGGGGCCCACTTTATTCTCATTTGGCAGCTCCCAGTGATTTGCAAATGTGGTTGTTTGTTTTTTTTAAACTTTTTTTTTTTTTTTTTTTGTTAAGGCCCTGGATTTGGCCAAGGGCTTCCTCTGGAAAGTGTTTGAGCTACTCGGTGGGCAGCCCTGCGTTCTGCAGAGCGATCTTTGATGGGCTGCAGAGCAGAAAGCGGTTGACGCTGCGTTTTGCCTTGGGCTGTAAGTCAGGGGTTGGGAGGCAAATAACGGATGTCCATCCATTCACAGAAATTGTTGCTGTCTCTGTATGCACGGAGGGAAGGCTTTAATCTGGTTGTTTGGGGAACAGAGGTGATATTTTGAAGACCGATCTGACTTGTCTATAACAACGTGTTTGTTGTGGCTGCTTCTGAGTAACCTTGTCAGGGGCCCGATCCGTGAAAGCAGAGGGGTCATCAAGAGGCCAAAATGCAGGATCAAAATTCTGCAGGTTTCTCTGGTTTACTGATGACACTTCAAATCAATGAGGAGCCTTGTGCCCTACATCAGTGGTGCAAAGGTTATTGCACATTATCCTACCATAACCGCGAGGTAAATCCACGATCAGCTCTGGGCTTTATCCATCTGAGCATCCAAGAGGCTCCAGGATGAGTCTGTGCGTCCGGAATGGAGAATATATTCTGTGGATAAATTGTATTTTCCTTGTTAACAGACCTGAGCATCCTATAGCTTGTGTATGGCGTGGCTGCAGCTCACCCCGGTGGGGAGAGCACCTGTAACCCTTGCAGATGCCCTGAGAAGGGGTGCTGCCAGCTCCTTTCCCGGCGGTTGTTGCCACCGTCGCCGTATTTCTGCGACGTTTGAAGACAAAAAAAAATATAATCTCTGTTTTCATTCTTGCCTTCACTTCACTCCTGGGTGCGAGGACTGGAGGTGAGCAGCGCTCCGGCCGGGGGGAGAGCCTTATCCCCTCTACGTGCACAATTTTTCCCCGTAACCTTAGGAGCACCGTCTGCTTTCTTACAAAATGAGCTCTAAACGCCTTTGCCATAAGTTGGGTTATATCTATCCTTCAGTATAAATGAAGCATATAATTGTGTTTTCCTAACAGCTCTACATTAAAAATAAGTTATTGTGCTGGTAATGTGTTTTCCCTGACAATTTTCCATCCAGCGAGCGCAAGGCTTCTGTCTGAAGCTGTTCTAGACCCTGCTCTCTGCCTCCTCTTTCTGTTTTACTCTGCATTTCTGAAGTCGGGGTAAAGCATTAGCGTGATGCCAGCTTTGATACCATTAACTCCTAATCGGAGGTTTGAGCTCTAATGTTCCACCTTTGTGATTTCACACGCCCATTTTCATATAATTAAAGCTTATACTTGGGAGATAGGCAGTTCAGATGCTGGGGGCGAGGAGTAGGGGGAGAAATCTCACACCAAAACTTTTTGCACTTATATGACCAGATTGAAATATTTTAATCTTCTGCGTGTGTTCCCCCCCCCGTTTCCCCTCCCTCCCCTTCTTCCTATTGTTTCCCTCTGGTGGTTTTGTTCTGATGGATGCCATTTCTTCTTTGAAAAATGGCATTGGCTGCTGCGGCGCCTGCAGGCGAAATCTTTGCATTATGCCAGGGAGTCTCTCTCCTCCGCCCGTAATCTTTTGCATAGATGGGTTGACCTCTGCAGATATAATTAAATCTCTTCCTGACGAGTGTGTGATTTCGGTTTAGCTCCCTGGTGGATGTGACTGTTCGGTAAGTGTTAAATTAGGGCCCTGGACCAGTAATTGTTACGATGGAAAGATTATTTGAGCATCGGGCTCTGCCGCGTGTGGCTTCTGAGGAACCTTATCTGCAGAAATGGGGTGGCTCTTGGTCTGAGGCAGTTCCTTGACCTCAAATTACAGCCTGGACACAGGGGGCTGGATTGCACGAGTGTTTAAAATACAGATATTTTAATATTTATTTATGGTTTTTTTTTCTCCTGTTGGTTTAAGGACCCAGCTTCTTGCTCTCATGATGCTTTTTATTATTTTTTTTCTATGTTTTCTGAGGATCTCATAACTTAAGAGCTCAATGGGGACAGTATGTCCACCTATTCCTAAGCAGGGTGGGTGGTAGAAACTTGCTGTGGCTCTGCCCTGATCCTTTTCCCCCCCACTCCTGATGTGCAACTTCTCTTCCACGGAAGCAATCCCTTCCAAGGAAGAAGGGACTGGGGCAGCCCCAGCTGGTGCTCGGGGTGATGGAGAGAGATCACGGGGGTGGTGCTGACACGTGCCACCCTCGCCTCTGGTGACATGCCACCATCCTCTCTGTCACCGTGCTTGTATTTTTCCCCTGGGACTGGGCTGCCTGTGGTCCGTGGATCCTGTTCCACCTTGATGGTGGTGAGGAGTGCTTTTTTTATCAGATTAGCTGGATCACATTAGCAGATTATTATTTTTTTTCCTGACAAAACCTGCCGATGACTCAGAATTTCCATTCCCATCCGGGCTCGTCAAGGAGGCTCCATCCCCTTTCTCCCCGGCCATCTGCCTGTGCGTCGTGCTCCCCTTCTCTACTCAGCTTGAGAGAAAATTGTCCTCTTCATCTCCATCCTTGTCCTCTTCATCTCCATCCTCGTCCTCTTCATCTCCATCCTCGTCCTCTTCATCTCCTCCTGCTTGCAGGGCAGAGCCTGTGCTTAGGGTTGGGAGATAAGGGCTGTGTGGTGGCTCTGCCATTTATCCTCCGGGAGAACTGGCCTAGGTCTCTGTCTCCAGAAGCAGCGGGTCATTTTGGGGTATACCCAGACATTTGTGGGGTATTTTTATGAACTATTTGAGCATCCCAAGCTATTGCAGGAGACCTGGGTCCCAAGCAGAGCCCAGGACACCCCAAAAAGCTTCTCTCTTCCAAAAACGTGGATCCATCTGTGAAAGACTTTCAGCTTCCCACCCTCATCTACCCAGTGGTTTGTTCCCCGAGCATCTCCTCCCTCTCCCTGGGAAGGTGGTAGAAGTGTTCAGCTCATTAGGAGTCATTAAGCCATTTGAAAACCCTGAAATGCAACAGTTCTAATGTGAAGGACCCTGCTTAGGGGAGGAGACGGTGCCCATGGTGGTGATGGAGAGCTTGGTCCCACAGCAGCTGCTGGATTTTGTGTTTTCATTTTTTATTTTTGTTTTTCCCCACTGTCAAAAGATATCAGCTTAAATCCATTCCGTGTTTCTCATTTTTCACGGGTGCTTCTTTTAGCAGTGGGCTTTTACACGGTGCGTTGTCTCAGCACAGCGTGCCTGCCATGGAAGAAATGATGTATTTTTAGGGAATTTGATTTCTAGTCCCCGGTGTCAGAAGAGGGGCAGCGTGCCCCGGAGCCCTCGGTGAAAAGAAGAGAAACTTTGACAGCGTGGAAATGGAATTTGTGACAACTTCAGAGGAAAGTTGTCTTGCCACTCACTTAAGTGAGTGATCGTGGTTTGTCCCAGCTGATGTGACGGGCACAAAGGAGCATTAGGATGTCATCGGGAGAAGAAAAAGCAGAAATACTGGGGAGGGGGAAATGTGAACCACAGAAGCTGGGGCTTGTTGTAGCACTGAGAAATAAGTGTTCCCCTCACAGGATCCTGCCTCCCTGTTAAACCCAGGGAGGCAACTTTCCCCCCTCCCTGGCCCCAACCCTGATGTGTTATCTTGTCTCTAAATAGCGTTCAAAGGGGAAGAAGAATGTGCTGTTAAAAATATCAAACTTTTGGGAATGGCTGGCAGACTCTGACGCTGATAAGCGTTGTTGATAGAAGATCAAACAGCCCTTGGAAGCAGAAGAAAAACCTTCCAAGAAGCGCTGCGGATCCGACCCCGCAGCCAGACACTGAGGTCACCCGGGCTGCGTTTCGGGACCCGCGCTGGGGTTGCCGTCTGCTCTCCTCTACCCCAGACGGGTGCTGGCGACGTGGTGGTTTTAAACCTGATAAATCTGTTAAAGCTGAGAACAACACTTTGTAGATGCCAAAAAAAAACAGAGTCATGTTTTTATTATTAGGTGATAGTTCTATTATTATTTTTTTTTCCTTCCCCCCTGCCCCCTCTTAAGATGAAGACCCTGCTGAGGAGGGAAGGCTGCAGCTCATAAAGTCAACCGAAGGCTAGTGGCACGTGCTTTTTAATTAATTGACAACCCACGTTTCTGTGTCAAGGGGGCAGATTAATTGTGGGTGGCCGGTCGCCCTGTCGTGGCTGGGCCAAACGGCTCACGTGGAGAATTTAACCGTTTGCTTTAAGTCAGACCAGAGCGCAGGGGTTCACAGAATCACAGAATCTCAGGGACTGGAAAGGACCTTGAAAGATCATCCAGTCCAATCCCCCTGCCAGAGCAGGAACACCCAGAGCAGGTCACACAGGAAAGTGTCCAGACGGGTTTTGAATGTCTGGACTGGGGCGAGCTGGGCTATCTGGAACTGGTGGCCTCATCCCTTTGGCCAGTGCTGGAACCACTGGAGAGCCCAAGGGGGAGATCCAGCATTCTTTAGGGTTTCTGCTGTGTTGGGGGATAAAGGAAACCTCCAAAACCCAGCAACATCCAGGCTGAACTGACTTAAAATGGAGTGGTGGGTGGGTGTCAGGAGGATGGGGCCAGGCTTTTTTCAGTGGTGCCCAGGGACAGGACAAAAGGGAATGGGCACAAACTGGAACATGGGAAGGTCAATCTGAACATGAGGAGGAACTTCTTTCCCGTGAGGGTGGCAGAGGCTGCCCAGAGAGGTGGTGGAGTCTCCATCTCTGGAGACATTCAAACCCCGACCTGGACACATTTCTGTGGGACCTGCTCTGGGTGACCCTGCTCTGGCAGGGGCTTGGACTGGATGATCTCCAGAGGTCCCTTCCAACCCCATCTCGTTCATTCCGTGATTCTGTGAAAAATTACACCATGATCTTTGTGTAATGGACCATTTCTGAGGGCAATGCCAGTCACTGCTGGTGCTTTGCGGGGCTGCCCAGCCTTGGGTCCTTGCCCGGGCATCGCTGAGCTCTGCAATGAGTGTCCTGGGGCTGGAGGCAGCTGGGCAGGAGCCGCTCACACCTCTCAGCTCGGAGCCCTGTGGGATCCAGCTTTTCCCTTTGCTGTGTTTTTGTGGCGGGGGGTTGACGGGAGACCCTTCATAAAGCAGAAAGCTCAGTCTGATGGGGATGGAAAGAAGCTGGAAAAGGAAAGCTTCGTTCCCTGCTCATCTCAGCTGCCATTCAGTTTTCGTTTCCCCTCGCGGAGGTTTCCCCTCTTCCTCCCTGTTGTCCAAGTGTTGCTTCTTATTGCGTTTGTTATTTATTTTCTTTGTAGCCCGGGGGCTGCTGCGAGAGGTGTCTCTTTGCTCTGCCGGCTGTTCCTGATGCTTCCTTTTCCTTGCTAATACCAATTGTATCTGCCAAAATCGCTTGGTGGTGTTATGTAAACCTCGAATCACACACTAACGCTCGAATCTGGGCGCTCTGAAACGCTCTGGGTGGGATTCGCCCCCGCACTGGCTCCTCTGCCATCAGCGGGGGTCCCCGTGGCTCGGCAGCCACCAGGGCTAGGATGTCACCACCAGACATGACATCCATGGCCCTCTGAGCCCATTGTCTCTGGTGGCTTTAGTGGGAGGCGTGAAAACACCCTGGAATCACTCGGGGCTGAGATTTAAGCTGTTTGTAGAGTGCGGTACCTGCACAGCACAGTTTTTTGGCACTGGGATCTGGGTGTCTGCTATTGGGTTTGCAGCAGCGTTGGTGGGTGCTGTGGGTGAGGTTCCCTGCTATAGCACCAAAATAGGGCTTGCTGCCCCATCATAGAATCATAGAATAGCTTGGATTTGAAAGGACCTGAAAGCCCATCCAGTACCCCTCCCTACCCTGGGCAGGGACACCTCCTACCAGACCAGGTTGCTCCAAGCCCCCTCCAATCTGGCCTTGAACCCCTCCAAGGATGGGGCAGCCACAGCTTCTCTGGGCAAAAACATGGGCCAGGGTCTCACCACCCTCACAGGCAGGAATTTCTTCCTAATATCTTATCTAAAATTCCCCTCTTTGTGTGTCAAACCCTTCCCCCTCATTCTATGGCTCCCCTCCCTGATCCCGAGTCCCTCCCCATCTCCCCTGGAGCCTCTTTAGGGACTGGAAAAGGTTCGAAGGTCTGCTTCTAGTCTTCTCCAGCCTGAACCCCCCAACTCTCTCAGCCTATTTCTCCCATCACTGCCTACAGTCCAGGGCAAAGCCAGCCTTTGTGGCTGCCATGCTCACCGCTGATGGGGTTCGAGCTGCTGGAGCATCTTTATGGAGATACAGAGCTCCTGCAGAGGCTGCTGGATGGGCAGCTCTTCTCATGGGCCAGATAGCATGGGTACTCCACTGCAGTGTTCATGTTCTCTCGGTGGCAACCGGTTGTTTACCTGGATAGTGATATTAGCAAAGTTCTTAGTGAATTTCCAAGCATTGCTTAATGTGACTTGGCAGCGAGAATTACTTCAAAAAGAAAAAAAAACCAGAGAGATCCACCACCACTGTGTGCCCAACCTCTTCCCCATATACTCCACTCTTTCTGAGAGATTAAATCCTGCTGAGCTGGCAGGTGATGCTGACGAATGTTTGGAGGGTATTAGGGTAAACTTGTTCTTCCTTCTGATTTAGCTCAAGATTTGAATTCATTGACAAAACTTGCCCAGGTCACATCTCTGCAGCCTCCTCTGAGCCCAAGGTGTGAACTGCAGAGGTGTAAATGAAGGCAGAACTTGTTTCTGGAGTAGAAAGGGTAAGGAATTAACCTTTATAAGGTTGATGGATGCTTAAAGTAGCTGTACATCTGTTCCTGTTGCAGTGTCCAATTAGTCCACACTGTCACAGAATTAAAGGGTGCCCAGGCTGGCTCTTTGGCTGGGGGAAGGTGGTCTGATGCCCCTGCTGAGCTCCAGCGTAGCTCTGAGATGATCTGCAACAACCTGTGTGTGCAGTTCATGTGCCACTTGAGTTTCTGATAAAAAATGCCACCTCTCAACCTAAGGGTGAAGTGGAATGGGTGTAGGTATGCATTGGGGTTCAGGGGCTACATCCGGCCAGAGCTGTGTTGGTGTCCTGTCTTCTGTGTTGACATTGTGGCGGGACTGGAGGTTACAGAGTATATTCTTGACAACCTCCAGCAGCTGTTGGACCTTCTGCTATATCTCCATGCATTCCACAGCACAAGCACAGGGATGGTGAGACTCCAGAACGTGCTCCTATAAGGTGCCCCAGCATCAAAAAGGTTGTCTTCAGAGGAGCATTGAGACCTGCAGTGTGGCCCTTTGGGCCGAGGATCAGTGCTGTGACTCAAATCAGCAATGTGTAGGGCCCTGTGCTGGGGCTGCAGGAGACACCACGGCTCTACAGCAATTCCAAGGATATATTCAGCCCAAGCCTCAGCAACAACAACTGTCCTGGTGGTGGGAGAAAGGATAATAGTTTTCACTACTTCTTCTCTGTATTGTGCATAGTCAGACTAAGTTCTTGAGAACCAAAAAGACCTGCTGGGAGCATGGAGGATGCAGTGCTGGAGCCTCCCCCCAAGAAGAGCTTTATAAACAAGGGCAGTGCACAGTAGGGTACTTGCTGCTGGAGATCTGCGCTGCCCATGGCATCCACAGGACATGACAAGGCAAGGGGACACGACAAAAAGCTTTATACAAAGGAGACTTGGGCATTTTTGGTTTTTGGAGAAGAAGAGCTCGTACCCGCAGCCCTGTTTGTAGCCCTGGCCCTGGGACTGCTCACACCAGAGGGCTGTGGAGTGGCTTGGCCATCTCAGGATTTCGTACCACCTGCCAGCCTGTGCCCACCTCAGCTCCCAGGTTCCCTGCAAAAGAGATAACCACCGGAGTAGTAAGAGTGGCAACTTTGGGATGCTTCAGAGAAGGTCAGCCTGGAGCAGAGGGTGTCTTCATGCTGCTTAGTGAAGCCGACATTGAAAAATCAATCCCCTGGATGCACGTGAAGTTACACGTAGACCTTTTTGGCCAAAGAGACCAACTTGTGCTCGTGGGAACCTTGGAGCCTGGTGGACCCAACCTACAAATGGCTGGATGGGTTGGTGGTAACTCTGGAGGGGCAGGAGCCAGCTGGTGTGTGTCTGATGGGCCCACAAATTTCAAACCCTCCCAGTCTCCATCTGCTTGGGGAATCCAGGGAAAGTTGGATGCTGCTATGGAGCTCTTTGTTCTCTGTAGTTGGACAACTCGTGGACCTCATCAAGGAGAGCTCGCACGGGCCATGTGCTTATCCGGAATATATCCAAAGTTCCAGGCTCTGTAAAACAGGCCTGAAGTCGGGGATGGGCTGAACGAGTAGTATCAGGGCACGGGGGTTGGAAGGATCAGGCTCGGACCCTGTGGAGCAAATTTGGTCACTTCCTCTGAGTTGCTGTGGATTTAGACAACTACAGGAGCCAAGACAGACTCCATCCCATAGTGGGATGGGTGGGAAAAATGAAGTCCCATGGTAAGTCACAGATGGCTAGGAATACTTTCAAGAATGTAATACTTGAGAATAATTTAGAAATAAAAAACCAAAACAACAAAAAAAAATGTTTTTTTTTAGTGGGTCATTGGAATATGTGCTTTTCTAGAAAGCAGGGGGAGAAGAGCTTAAAATGAAACCTGTTATTAAACACAGCTTTCTTAGCTGCCATTAAGCAAGAGGATTTTGAGGGAAGTGTTTTTTCCAGCCTCTTCTTCATGTTGCTGCACAAGCTGGTGTTTGCCAGGGAGTGTGTCTCCTTCAGGAAGAACAAAAAATGAAGTTAAATTCACCATATGGTGGCGGAGAGTATTTGGGATCCAGGTTTTTTTTGTTTTGTTTGGGTTTTTTTTTTTGTGACCAGGGTAGTTTGTTTAAAGTAAAGTTGCCTTTGTATTTGCTTAGCTTAACTCTAAACAGGAAAATAATGGTTGCTGTAACGGCTCTATTAGAGGAATATTGTTTTAAAGCACTTTGGGGTTGCATTAGTTGAGTGCAAAACGAATTCCTCCTCTGGAGCAAATCCACCCCTGTGGGGCTGGATGCTGGGAGCTGACAGTTTGATGTGGGGATGTGTGTCGCAGACGGGTCTCTGGGGGCTAGTTCTTGATGTGATTCTTCGTGCTCCTTCTATTCCCTCCTCCCTTTGCTCACCTCAGTGAAGAGGCATCTCCCCTCCATGCCTCCCCAGCGCCCCAGCAAATCGGTTAAAGCACTTGCATCTGAAACTGGGAGGCACTGGGCCGTGTGGAGGGAGGGGGCAGCAATGCTAACCAGAGGTGGAAGGAACCAAGAAAAGTTATAACTGTTTTAAACGTAGCCTTCCCATCTGCCAGCATGTGAGAAACAAGAAAGAAGATGTGCAGGGTGGGCACTGAATATCAACGGTAGCATCCGTGCCTTTGAGTCACAAAGTATTTATGATTTTTGAAGGCACGAGGAGAGCAATTACAGTCTCTGATGGTCTGCAGTAATTCCCTGCCGTATCAGAAGCATCACCCCACAATGCTGCACGCTCACACAGATGTTGAACAAGCTCTACGTATCGGACAGCAAGCGAGTGCAGTGATAAACATCCCCACTTGCATATGCAAGAGGTTTGAAATAGTAAGACAAAAACTTCCTGAGGGGAGAAAAAAAAATAGTATAACTGAAATATAGGTCAAACTGGACCAAAGTTCTCCTTCCTTTGTGAAGAACTGGCTGTGAACAAAAGAACATTTTAAGTAACTCCCAGTGGCTTCAGCTCGGCAACGTGCACAGCCCACGTGAGGCTTTGGTGAAGCATCTTTTATGTTTTCTCATCCAAACATCAACTTACACTCACAGTTCAGGGCTTTTTTTTTTTTTATTTTTTTCTGGCTATCCCTGAGCCTGACAGCACGTGCTGGGACACAGTGGGAAGGTGCTGGGTGCCGAGCCTGAGTGTGTAACAGTGTGAATGTGTCCTGGGCGTGCGGAGAGCCCAGTCCCAGCCGCATCCCAAAGCAGCCAGCTCCCCAGAACCCCGGATCCATGCACAGAAAGAGAGCTGAGGCCTCTGAAAACTTGGCACAGGTGTGTATTTTTCTAGCAGCATCCAGTGATGTAATACAGCAAATATTAGGAGAGCAACATCTGCCGGCTCTGCTGTCTACATGCCCCTTGCAAAGAGTTTTTCAGACCTATGTAAACGTTCCGTTTAGTCCCGAAACGGTGTGGTGAGAGACGGGTGCAGTCGAGGCCACCTGCTTGCCTCTTTTCCTTTCGCATAAAATAATGAGGATGAGGTTGTTGGGTTGGTTGTTTTTGGTTTGGTTTGGTTTCCAGTGCAGTAAGTGACACTTTAGAAGCAGCTCAGCACGTTCGAAAGCGAAGTCAAGATGCGTTTGTGCAAAGGTGTGGACGTTTTTACTTTAAGCTTAATGTTGCAGGGAGTTCATCACCTCTGAATTGTAAAGCACGGGTGGGGACGACATGGTTATCCTGCTGGAGGGATTAGATCCTAACAGTGGACGGAGGTGTTTTCTCAGTGGGGTTTGTGTGCGATGTGCTGCAGGTCTGGGCCTCTGGAGCTCCTGCTCTGCAGCCTCCCCAGGGATAGAGGTTTCCACTCTTTGATGTGGCAATGCCCCTTCTCTGCCCAAAAGTGAAACGGAGCTCAATAATGGTGTGAAGTCCTCAAACTGTGGGTGGTGAAGGTGCTGTGCCAGCCCCAGCCCTTGGGTACATGGCAAGGACATGCCCGTATGATGTGGACCTCCCTGGCTGCTTTGCAGGCAAGCAGAGAGTTCCAGCTCTGCATGAGCAGAGAGGAAGGATGAGCTCTGCTGGCTTCCTTTGTGGCTAATGTGGGTACGAGGCTTTGTCTAAACCTAGGGGATTGCAAAAATTGGGGCTGGGTATTGTTGCAACTACACGTGGACCAGCAGAGTTTGGAGGACCCCAGCTGAAATGGGGCCTACTGGGCACTGAGCAAACACCTGTCAAAGGATGGTCCTATGAAAACCAGTGAAGATGGACAAAGAACACGTATACATAAGAGAGAGAGAAATTATATTGCTACCAGAGAGTATGTTTCCAGAATTATTTTTAGAAGAATCTTAGAGCTCTAGGTTCTGCATTACCAGCACGTCTGGTCTGTGGTACCTGAGACCACAGGTCCTGTTCTTTGGTTGCTAAGAGGGGCTGGTGTCTGACACAAGACTGGTTCCTCCTGGTCTCCTGCTGGGGGAATTATTGCTCTTGGAAGTCATACGCTTGGTGACGTTGCTGCTGGGCTGCGGCTTCTTCCTTTGATTTGATGGGGAGTCTGTGCTCTGTGAAATCATTAGGTGATGGTAAGAAAGTACAAGTGTGATAGAAGAGAGAAAGTGTGGTTTAGGCTCTTCTGTAGCTCCAGAAGACCTCTGGAGACATAGATGCCCTCAGCATCCCACAGCAATGCTACACAGAGGCTGATGCAGCCACCAGCGGTTTGCATTGGGCTGCTGAGTCTCAGCAGCGCTGGCTCCAGAAAGGGCTATAAACCAAAAAGGACCGGTCAAACATCCCTGGTGAGCTGGAAAAAACGGGACTTCAGATGTCAAAGAATCTTTTCCACCTCTGAATTCCCTGGGTGCTACGGCCAATTAATTTGTGAGGTGTTCTCCTGAAGCTTGCGGCACGTGGTTTATGGTTTTACCAAAATCAACGAAGCCGAAAAATTCAGGAATCCTATTCCTTCCTCCCAGTGACCACACAGTTGGCAAAATTTTCACATTCTCCCTTCCTCTTTCTTTCCGTGTGACAGGTCCCACCTCCTGGTAGGAAACGCTGGGGAGAGAGCACGTGGCAGGCTGCGGTAGAGGCACCCCGGGCGCTGTCCTGAGCCATGCTGGAGCGTAGCCACAGCTCTCTGGGCTTGCAGGATGCTCCCTGTTTAGCATCTCCTCTTCACACACACTTCACACTCTAGCCACTTCTTTACAGAGAGGGCAACACCTCCACCCCTTCTTCCTCTCCTGTCCCCTCTGAACAGCTTGTAGCCGTCAGTGGCCACACTCCAATTACAGGGGTGTCTTGCTGCTTTTCCTTCTGGAAAACTGAGGCGGGGGGGTGGGGAATGGTAAAAGAGAAGCCCATCCTCTCTCTTGCTCGTCTCCTTGCTCTACTGATGAGAAGGTCGACAGGAAAGGCAACCATTGAACTAGTAACCGTCATCTGCATGGGTTTTGTCATGTTCCCGTGTTGTGGGTGAACATCACAAATGGCTTGTCTGTCCCATGGACGTGAAAGCTGTGGTTTGCGGGGGAACAATATTACTGATATCCCCAGTTGGGTGAATGGCCAACTGCCTACTGAGCGGTGGCACCAGGAGGGGGTCCCCTGGTCCCCATCAAGGGCCAGCACGTAGGTGTTGACTTGGGTTGGGGGTCTTTGCATCTGGCTGGGGATAGGAAGATGTGGAGGAGAGGAAGGAGTTAAACTGAATGCAGGCAGTCCAGCAGATGTAAGCAGGGAGGCTGTTAAGGAAGAGAGACTTTTGTTGCATTGTGCTGTTTTCATTCAAGGGGTTGCAAAGATCAGCTCTGGACCAGTGTAGAGAGCCCATTGCTCAGAGACCCCACTCCTCTGCCCCATCCACACCTGAGCACCTGATGGGGAATTCCTCCCTGGCACAGGGAAAGCCCATTCTCCATTCCCCGGACTGTGCCTTGGGCAGACCTTGGAGGCACGACGCTGATGCTTGGGGACATCAATTCACATTGCCACTTTCACTGTTCTTAAGCATCCATGGCATGCGTGAATGGAAGAAGGCAGCGACTCCAGTTTGCCCACATCTGTTAAATTTGATATGAGAATCACAGAATCACAGAATCTCAGCGACTGGAAGGGACCTTGAAAGATCATCCAGTCCAATCCCCCTGCCGGAGCAGGAACACCCAGAGCAGGTCACACAGGAACGTGTCCATGTGGGTTTTGAATGTCTCCAGAGAAGGAGACTCCACAGTGTTCCAGTGATCCGTCACCCTCACTGTGAAGAAGTTTTTTCTCATATTTAAGTGGAACCTCTCATGTTCCAGCTTCCACCCATTGCCCCTTGTCCTGTCATTGCCTGTCACTGAGAAGAGCCTGGCTCCATCCTCCTGACAGTCATCCTTTAATATATATAAACATTCATGAGGTCACCCCTCAGTCTCCTCTCCTCCAAGCTCAAGAGACCCAGCTCCCTCAGTCTTTCCTCCTCTGGGAGATGCTCCACTCCTTTTATCATCTTTGTAGCCCTGCCCTGGACTCTCTCCAGCAGTTCCCTGTCCCTCTGGAAACGAGGGGCCCAGAACTGGACACAATATTCCAGATGGGGTCTCACCAGGACAGAGTAGAGGGGGAGGAAGACCTCTCTAAGACTTCATTTAAAAAAAACCAAACAAAACCCCCAAAACAACAGAAGACCCAGCGGAAGTCTTAACACATGAAGTTCATGAATTTAAGTGCTATGAAGAGATGACTACTCATGCCCAGCTGTATACATTGATTTAGCTGAGAGGCAACAGCAGCAGTTCAACTCATTTCTCATCCAAGCCCCTGGGCTGTGGAGCTGTGTCTCTTGGGAAGCAGAAGGAGCTGGTTTCTCCCATCTCCTCCACCCCTTTCTCTTTGCTGCCCCCCCCTCTCTGCTCCGTGAGCCCCACCAGCCGCATTCTTGGGGACAGGAGGGACAGTTGCCCCGTGATGCTCCAAGCTTTGGTCAAGAAGCAACCCCAGCTGTTGGACACAGCCCCAAAGCTCCCTATTTTGGGGGTGGAACAGCTCCTGGCACTGCTCCTATGGGTGTCGGGAGGCTGCAGCCTGAGGCCAGTGTGAGGGGCTTCGCCTGTTCACAGGCTTTAATTTGATCCCTTTGCATCTCCTGCCGCAGAGCCTTGATGATGGCAAGTGCTTCTCTCCACCAAGTCACTTTTGGTGGCAAATTAAATCATTACATTATGTTTCTCCCCCCCCCTCCCCCCACCCCCTTCCAGTATTCAGTGTTCTGAGCTAAATTAGAATAGGAACCTTTTCAAACCGTTCCTTTAATACAGTATTTAGTTAATAGATGATGCATAGCTCACAAAGCTTGCAGGAATCTGACACGGGGTATCATAATATTATGATATTTAGCAGCAAAACCTACTGCATTATCAACTTACCTCTATAGCATGGAGGAGGCAACAGCTGAGGCATAAAAACTAATGCTTCAGTGTGACAGAGCTAAAATTGAACTTGGCAATTACCGCGTGCATGATTCGCAGTATTGTGAAGGGAAGCTACTATATAAATCAGCTCCAGTAATCATAGGGTTTAAAATTAGTCAGTTACTATTAACTCTGCCAGCGTTAGCATATGTTGAAGAATTATAAAAGTGAAAGGTATGGAATATCTGAGGCACAGGTTTAAAGTAAACCACTCGAACGAGCTCCCAGTGGGAGGATTTGAAGTTCACGCAGAAGTGAGGTTTTGGGTACTCTGACAAAGGTTTGTGGAACACATTTAATTGCACGTTGCAGTCTAATCTTTTGAATGCTTAACATCCTTTAGAAAGCACCTTTTCATGTTCCCAAGACTTCCACAGTTCACAGAGGGTAGAGTGATGATTGAATTTAATTTTTTTTTTCTCCCTTACAGAATTTTTTTTACAATTTTTTTTTTTTTTCCAGAGCAGCGCTATTCAAATAGTTTGCAGAGCTCGTCAATGCCAGGCAGAGGGAAAAAAAGAAACAGCAGGATAATGTTTTAAAACCATTATGGGGAAGCGAAAGGCTGCTCTGAGCACTGCGCAGAAATTAGCAACTGCTATGATTTGCTAAATTTTTATTCAATGCAAAATTCATGGAATTTGCTGCTATGAAAAATAGGGGAGTGGAGTTATTTAATGGGATTCTAAATTATGTAGGATGCACAAATATTTAATATGGGGCGCAGAGCTCCGTGTGTTTCTGGAGGAGAGCGGGAGCTGGAGGTAGCTCTGCTGGGATCGGGTAGCTGCTTTATCACCTGGCACTTGCTCCTCTGGTTCATGGCACCATTTTCAACTTAATTTTTGAAATAACATTATTTCAGCCTTGGTGACATGTGACTGTGATGAATGTCTGTGGGTTTATAACCTCTGAAAGCTGATGACTTGCTCACCTCTTGCTCCAGACTCATGCCACCCCACTGTACCTTGTGCTTGTGGCTTTTGTTGTTGGGGCTTTGCTCGCCATGAGCAATTCTGAATGAGATGGAGCTCAGGGTGGTGGAGTCTACTCCAACCATGGATGGTTGGAGTGATGAAGGAGGAGATAGCAGAGTCCTCTTGATCCCTCAGCTTGGCCCAGCCTGCTGCACGCGGCTCCTAAAGGATGCTCTTGGCATTTTCATCTCATTTCCAGTGCCTTAGCCCCTGGGTTCTCCTTCCCTGCATCCTCTCGGGAGAAGGTGGGCTGTGGAAGGTGGGATTTCCTAGCTGGGTGCTTTTCCTGGCAGTGAATCGAAAAATTTCTTACCTTTCCTTAACTTCACCTGGAGCTCTGGTTGAGCCACCCCACCCCGTTGGTCCCACCTTACCCAGGCAGCATCCATCCCCTGTGCTCCTGCCAGAGGCTTCCCATCCCTCTCGTCTCCCTCCCCATACCTCACCTTCAGGTTCTACCATGAGTTGTGATGATTTTGGTGGGTTTTCTTTTCCCCTACTTGCCTGCCTTACCTTATCCCAACCGTACCTTTTCCTTCGGTTACAGCCCCATCTGACTCCAGAACGGGCAACTGGTGGCTCGTTTCTATCTCTGTCGAAGTGGAAATGTGTGCAGGAAATCTGTGCTTTGGTCTTTCTTTACTTTTAGTCCCCCACGTGTCCTAATTATTTAGTGCAACTCGTTCAGCCAGTGTTTTTGAAGATGCTGGTGCTCTGGCAGGGAAAAGGATCAGATGAGACTTTCTTTTCTCTCTTTCTCTTTTTTTTTTTTCCTTTCCTCTCTTTTGCTTTTTTCAATAGAGAAATAGGAGGAGCGTGGCGTGCAGCAGGACCACACTGTGCCCCCCCAGTGTTGGCATTCAAGCAGCAACCAGACACACACTTGGTTCATCAAAGCTGGTCCCCGATGCGGTGGAGGGATGGAGAAGTTCACGCCAAGGGCTGTTTGGGTGCTGCGCCCAGGGCAGGCGGCGGAGTTAGTCCCCGAGCTCCCTGATAAAGAGGAGGGCTGTGAAGGTCACCGGGCACAGATGAGCCTGTTTGCCATCATACTGAGGGCTTCGTATTTTGGAAATAAGGCTCTGTTATTTTCCCCACCGGCAGCAAGGCGTTACTTTATCAGTCAGAGATAAACCTTGCTGCGTTGTTCCGTTTAGGGATTTTGAAATACGTGATTTTCAATTGGCTGATACAGGGTAAATTGCCCCCATTCTCTCTGCCAATAACTTTAAGATTCACGAGGAAATTGTCAGTGCATTTAACGCTTCCATTGAAACCGTATTTCTGAGGTTATGGAAATGAGCTACAAATGAAAGTCACAACTCAAAAAGCAGGAAACGTGCCTGTGAGCGAGGAAAAAGCTGTCACTGGCATTGTGAAGAAAGAGAGGTATAAATAGGGCACTGGGTTAGAAAGCAGGAAATCTGCGTGCTGTGGGTTTTACTTGGAATTTCTTCTGGTGACCCCAGATAAGACTGTTAACCCTTGTCTCTGCAGACGGTTGTACGTGCTCAGTGCTGGGCTCTGGTGCTGACGTTCGGGATCGTCTGCGTGAGCTCACGAGGGCCGCCCCATCAATCACGGACGTGTGGGGTTCGTGCGTAGGAAGGATCGCTCTCCCAAAGGGGCCAGATTTCTCAGTGTTTCCTGTAGAGTGTAGTTTCGTCTTGTCCCTGCTGTGAATGGGACTGGGGAGAGGCCACGGGTTGACAAAGTGCTTAGCGACGTGATTTAGTGATGTTTTTTTTTTATTGAAGTTAGGTTGGGGGTTGGACTAGATGATCTTGGGGTTCTAGATGGTCTAGGCTTGGGGAAGTGTGACTGGAGCTGCCTGGCAGAAAAGGACCTGGGGGTTCAAGCTGTACCAGGGTAGGTTTAGGCTGAACATTAGGAAAGACTTTTTCCCAGAAGGAGTGGTCAGACCCTGGAATGGGCTGCCCAGGGAGGGGGTTGAGTCCCCATCCCTGGATGTGTTTCCGAGTGGTTGAGATGTGGTGTTGGGGGATCTGGTGTAGGGGAGAACTTTGTAGAGTAGAGTGGGGCTGATGGTTGGATTCGATGATCCCAAGGGTCTTTTCCAACCTGAATGATTCTGTGGTCTGAAAAGTCCCTTCCAACCCAGACAATTCTATCATTCTATAAAAGGTCTGTCCTTACAAGCCGTGAGGGGAAGGTAACCAGTGGCAATTCCCACCGCAGGTGAACTTACTGCAGTCGACGACCACAACTTCATGTTTGGTTTTATTTTTATGGAGAAGTTGGAATAACTAGCATCAGTCATGAAGGACTTTTTCTTATCTCCATGGTGGACCCAAGAAGGGTCTTCCATGTGAGCCAGTGCCGGGGGCATCTCTGTGTGTTGGTCCTTGCTCGCAGCCTCCACAGAACCCCAAGTGCAATGGTTCCCATCATAACATGGTGCAGGAACCCCGGGAGGCATAACATGGGAGAAAAGGGCAGGTTTCTGCCCAAAACACGCTATGGTCTTTCAGCCTCCTGAAAGACCACATGCATAGTCTCGGCATGTCAGAACCATCTGACATGCATGCAACAAATATAGCAATAGGCAGGGGGGAAACCATCGTAGTGGATAGCTGTGGTGGGAGAGCTAAAGAGGTAGGGAGAGATCACCAGCACTAAACCGGGGTGAGGTGGAGCATCCCACCCAGGATAAGATGTGGGAATGTGCATCACATCGTGTCCTCGGTGGTTGGAGATGCCAGCAGTGGAGCATTCCCGGGGTGTGTGTACCAACATATTCCTCCCTTTCTGCCCATCACCAGCTTTGGATTTGGCGCAGGGGGTGGTGTCTCATTTCTGGGGATGGCCCTGCACTGCTCCACCAGCCAGCTGGAGGGATGCAGCCATGGAGAAGAGATATCCCACCATGGCCTCTAATGACTTAAAAACCACACTGAGAAAAAAACAACTCTATGAGAAAGGGGCCTGGCCCCCTCCTCCCTGTCCCTGTCACCGGGTCCCCCGGCTGACAGCTCCAGAGCATATGTAAGTCAGGGGGGTCATGGGGGTCTTTAATAAAAGAACAAATGGGGATGATGGTTCTGACTGTTACAAGTTACAAATTTGGCCTGGGGAGTTACTTCAGGCTGGTGCAGCCTAAAATTGTCTCGCGGCCTGAAATCCCATCTCCGGTAGCAGGAATAACCTCCCTCCCATCCCCACGTGCTCCGTAATAAAAGCATGGTGACTTCCCTGGAGGTGTCACCCTGGGGGCGCTGGCATTCCTGGAGCATTTGTCTCACAGATGAGATGCAGGAATCGGTGTGCTTCCCTCACAGCTTGTGACTCTGTAAAAGTTGGTAGTAATATATATATATT
>VXBJ01005432.1:424520-449562 GCA_013400055.1 Nycticryphes semicollaris | reverse complement strand
TTTAAGAAAGGTGTAGATGTGGCACTTCAGGGCATGCTTTAGTGGCTGAGACTGTAGGGGGTTTTGTGTGTGTCTAGTTGGACTCGAGGAGCTTCTTTCTAACAATGACAATTCCAAGAGCTTCCAGAATGAAGGCAAGACCTGCTCACGGCCAGGGAGGGATGTGCCGTAGAGGGGGATGGATCAAAGGAAAGGGGATGTTGAAAACATTGGGCAAAATAGCACAGCACATGGTATTTCGGGTTGAATCTTCCAGCTGCTTTTCAGTTGGCTTAGCCTTGAGTTTTTGTGCTGTGGGGATGGATGCATCACCAAAAACCGTGGGCTCGCTCCCAGCCATGCCTGGGGTGCTGCTTCCCTTCCACCATCATCCTCCTGAGTTCCCGGTGGCTTTTCTTCTGCCAATCTGGGAGCCAGGGAACCAGGGGCAGGTTCCAAAAAATCCAGCCCTGTCTTCCTACCAGAGCATTGCTCTGGGAAGCAGGGCAGGCACCCGGAGAACCCCGCGCTGACTGCACGGGGCCCGGGGTCTCCACCACTGGGAGGAATAAAGAGAAGGGAAAGATGAAAGAAACAATAATATTTTTACACTTACTGTAACTCGGGTTCAGTTTCATATTTCATTAATTATTGTTTTGTCATGTTAGGAGCCTGGGGAGGAAAATATTAATCACAGGTTTTTGCTGAGTGCTGTTTCAGTAAGTAAATTAATTTCAGACGGGAAACTTGTTTGTGTGGATATTTGGCTCCTTCCCGCTGTCAGCAGCCGAGCTCGCCACGCTTCCCGGCACCCTGCTGAGCCCGGGCCACCCCCCGCCACCCTGCTTTTTGGCACGTTTTGGTTGCAGCCTTCTTCGCCGCCGCGAGCAGAGCTCGTGGGTCCCGTTGGGTTTTCTCTTGCTTGTTTTTTGTTTTATTTTCGTGCTTTAATCACTTCTGGCAAAAGCCATGGCAAAGAGATGGCTTTCATGGCTTGGGGCAGGAGGTGGTGGAGGTGGTGGTGGCCATGGGATGCGGCAAAAGTCCAAAAAGCCCGTGCTGTCGCTGTGTGAGAAGAATGGGATAGCAGGAGGGGAAAGAGCATGGATCCATAGCTCCTGTCCCCTCTCTCCATCCCAAATAACTGCTCTCCAGTCACCCGGCTGCATCCCATGGCCCTTCCCAGGCACAGGGATGTAGCTGGGCACCATCTTCACCTGCCAGCTCTTAGAATCATAGAATCATTCAGGTCGGAAAAGACCCTTGGGATCATCGAATCCAACCATCAGCCCCACTCTACAAAGTTCTCCCCTACACCAGATCCCCCAACACCACATCTCAAACACTAGGAAACACATCCAGGGATGAGGACTCAACCCCCTCCCTGGGCAGCCCATTCCAGTGTCAGACCACGCTCTTGGCACTGGGGAAATTCCAATGACACATTCATATATATATATATGTATATAACTTTTTTTTTAATATAAATCAAAGCCAGCCTGATATTCTGTGATTCTGTGTGATTCTGTGATTCTTTGTCAAGCAAGAGAGCCTCCAGGAAGATCTGATTAATTGCATGCAGCGTGCTCCCCCCCTGCCCTCCCCAGGATTATTCCCTCCTTGTCTTAAAAGCCAGTAAAGAGCCGTGTTGGTTGTCTGTGGATCCGAGCAGTCACATCTCAGCTACTCGAACCAAAACCTCCCAGGTGCTTTATTTTGGGAGAGGGCTTTGCATCCTTTCTCACTTCTAGAGTCTGTGACCCCAGACAAAAATAAATACCGTCTAACTGTTCCTGCTTTGGGTTTATTTCTGGCAGCATCGCCAAGTAACTGAATTTCAGAGGGCTGTGAGTGTGTGTGTGTGTGTGTATATAAAACAGTAGATCTCAGTAAGATAATCAATTATATGCAAGAGGAAACCAGAACTTTTTCCATTGGTTTTATCAGATATTGTGGTCAGTCGAGGCAATTCAAAGCAACTCGGAACCCTATTACATTCATTCTTGCTGTAATCACTCCATCTCTGTTTACCATATTCAGTTAAAGTGGCTGGTTTGCTGCATCCGCTCTGCTGCCAAAATAACCTCATTTACTCTTGCAAACGGCTTCTGTCGCTGCTGCTGGAGTGTTCCTGCGTCGCAAAATACATTCTTGGCCACAGCACTGAGGTTTGGATATATTGTTCTTTGAATCCTGCCGTGGAGTTGATTGGTTGGCATGTTCTCATTCATTTTCAAATGCCATTTGAATGGCAGGGGTGGGTTGGGTTTGGTTGCGTTGGGTGTTGGTTTGGGGTTGGTTTTTTTTTTTGGAAACATGGGCTTTGCTTTCACCTGCTGCAAAGCTGAAGAGACTCTGCTGGTTCTTCACGGTCGCATGCTCTACAGGCAAACTCTTCCCCTCCATATGTTGCCACAGTCCCAACAGACTCCTGCCAACTTTGGGTCCAACTTTCCATTAAGCAGCAACCTGGGTATTTTTAACAGACTCTTCGGTTTGAAGATGAAATTTTGCAAAACCAACAAAAACAATGGCAACCAGGATCCAGGGCTGGGCTGCTTCCATGGTGTGTTGGTGCTTTGTTGTTGGTTGGGTTGTTTGTTGTTTTTTTTTTTTTTCCTGCTGGCCGTTGTCACTCAGCTCCTTTCCTCCTGCTCCTTCTCCTTGCTGTTGCCACATGTGTGGAGCCCAGCTGCCATGGCTTCCTTTGCTGCAAGGTGTTGGTGTGAAGTTGGAAAAGGTGTCACAGTTGGGAGAAGGGGATGGAAGGGAAGGAAACCTGGTCAAAATGACCAAAACTGGGGGTTTTGCCTCACATCTTCCNTGATCCAGAGTCCCTCCCCAGCTTTCCTGTGAGCCCCTTTAGGTACTGGAAGGAGCTCTAATGTCTCCCCGGAGCCTTCTCTTCTCCAGGCTGAACCCCCCCAACTCTCTCAGCCTGTCCTCACAGCAGAAGCGGCTCCATCCCTCCTGTCTCTTCGCTACAGCTCAGCCCTTTCTCTGCAGCCCACCGGGTGATGTATCATGATGAGACAAAGAACAACACAATACACCCAGATTTTCTGCTCATCTTTTGCACATTGTTGGTGAAAAACCATACTGACATGGAGCAGCTCCCTGGTCACTGAGGACTGTGTGCTGCTCTGTTGTCCTGGATGGGGGGAGCAGCTGGTGTGCTGAGCACCAGGAAGCTAGGCCTGGTGGTGGGACTTCACGTCTCCTTTGCCGGGCGCCTGGATTTGTTCCTTTCCCTCCCAGCTAGGCTTCACCCCCCTCCCCCCTGCCCCGAGTTGAGGCAAGTTGAGGTGCAGCATCACTTGGTGGAAAGGAAGAGCTTTTGTCTCTCCTTGAAGCTCAGGAAAGAGCGGTGGAGACAAAGTCCCCAGGGCAACCCGAAGCGGGGATGGGTTTATAGCGCTCACCAGTGTCTCATGCTTCTTGGCTCAGAACGTGATTTTAGTGCCCTGAAATGAACCGTCTTGAAAACGGGATTTTTTTGGGTTGTTGTTTAGGCAGGGGGAGCGAAACTTCTCATATGTGTAAACTTAAAGCCAAAGGTGAATTTGTCCCCTTTTGTTTTCTTCTAAGTACTGTCTTCTGCTTTGAGGTAAATAAGTTGGGTTTGGTTTTTTTGTTGGTTTTTTTTTTTTTTTTACCTTTGCATGCTGGGAAATTCAGCTTTCAGTGATCAAAGCCTTGAGTAGTTTTGCTCTGAATCGTGCCTCTGACCCAGCCCTGAGTGGGACCTGTGTCTGCGTAACAAAACTGGTTATTCGGAGCTGCCGGACCGAAATGGCAGGACACGATTCCGTTCGCGGAGGGTTTCTCCTACCGGCAGGCACGCGTGCTTCCCTTCTCACAGGAGCATGGCGAAACCTCTCGCTGCAGCACTGGGGATGAGGGCAAGCATCCCTATTTTACATGTGGGGAAACAGGTAGCCTCAAAATGAGTCTTTTTTCGGGTGAGATCGGAGCGGTTTTTCCCTGTCCTGCTGCCGGGCTTTCCCATGGGAGCACAGGAACAGCCCCCGTGCCAGGGACTCGCATCCCTGCGTCAAGCCATTTGCCAAAATCAGTGATTTTTGCATGTCATCATCAGGTCTTTTCCTCCTCCGTTTTTGGGCAAAAAAGGGTCTTTTCCACTTTTCTTCCATGTTTCAAATGTCCTCTCTCACTCCAGAGAGAGAGAGAGAGTGAGAGATTGGTTTCCCATCTTTCCACCCTTGTTTTTCCATCTCTCCCCTCTGAGAAGGGGGTGAGCGGAGCTGAATTGAGCACCTGAAGCAAGCGGGCGCTGACAGAGGGGATAAAACAACGTTACAGCATTTTCTCTGTTATTTTCTGACCTGTTATTTTTGCACTCTATCATTTCGATATTGCTGGGCTTTCAGTAGAGGTTTGCATGGGGCGGTTGACGTGAGAGTTGGTCTTACCACTTAATGTTCAGTTAATTTAAACCCTGCTAAAGCCTAGAAGGATTTCAAAGCACTCCCTCCTGCGTGGACTGTTCTGCATTTGTCAGCGTGGGGTTTCCTCCTGCTCTGATGTTGCCTTCTGCTTGGTCAGGAGGCTTGGAAATTCCCAAGATTTCCTCGTTTGTATTTAACCTAAATAAAGTTTGGGGTTTTTTTCATCTAACAAACTTTGTTTCACGATGCAGCCTAATTTCCAGGTCATTAATAAAGATGCTAAGCAACAGGAGGCCTGGTTAGTACTTCTGTTGGCGTGGTGCTAATTATTTCCATCTTGAAAAATGAGCCACGTGCTTAGGTCTTGTCGTGGCCTTCAGCAGCGTTGGGTCTGCATTTACAGCATCGCCCACACCTAAACCCCAGGCTGGTTAAACCGAAGCACTAGATCTCAGTATGGGAACTCTTCACACAGTTGAGATCAGTCTCATATTAATTTCATCTCAAGTCATCTCCTCACAGAACAGCTGTATTTCAATGCCATTTCGGTTGAGAGCATCTGCGCCAGGGCAAGTTGGTGGAAAGAAAATGCACCTTTAGCGAAACGGGTTGAACCTTGGATCGAGGAAGGTTCAAAGTTCTACATCTTTCTTTGTAGAGAGCTCTGAGAAGAAACCTTGGGAAGCGTCAACATGCCTGAGCAGCTGGTTTTCCCCTACCCCTCAGTGGCTGAGTGTGAGCTGTGTGAGAAGGGCCGTTTCCTCTCGGAAGCGCCGTGCTCTTTGCTGCAGTGTGGGGCCATCAGGATATCTTACACATCCCTTGGGTCTTGTTTGTTGTCCCCAATCTTCCTCACCCTACAATAAGGCTTAAGTTGTCCCAATTTGCCTGTCTCTCAGGGAGAGATGTAGTGTTTGCCAACCTGGAACTCTTCTGAAGAGCAGCTGGTGTTTTCCTACCTGTGACAGTTTATAGGTTCCTTTTGGGACTGTTGGACAACAACGTTCATAGATTTCGATTTCTGGAAACAGGGCACAGCTTTACCTTTGTCTGGCAGCTGAAAAAGCCCAGAGTCTTAATCCTCATGTACCTGCAGACTGAATGAATCTGTGGTCACCTTCTCTGGTGGACAACAGACTGATCTCCTTGACAGCTCTGCTTCCCGCTGTGCTTCCTGACCTGTGGTTGCTGTTGGAGATCTCACATGAGTTGTGCATACAGGAACCTCGCTCAGTGCTTGTTGCTGGGCCTGATGCGGAGGTAATGGAGAGGCTAATGCTCACCAGAAGTTGTTTTTTTATATGCCCTCACTGGTCCAAGCAGTCCTGAGAAACTGGGACTGGGCATCATGCAAAGAATCAAAATCCACTGCTGTGGCACCAGCAGTGAATGGGGACATCTCCTTGGGAATTACCCAATCCATCCCCTCTTCTGCTGCTCTCTCATCTCTGACTGTCTCTTTAGTACTTAAAAAGAGGTTAATATAGGTATCTCCTCCATCCACTCAGGTGTCCTGCTGGGTCAGGGGGGCTGGTGGATGCGGGCAGGGGTTGGTGGGCAGCGTGTCCCAGGCTGCTCTAAGACCAAAAATAGAGGTGGATGGATGGATGGATGGGATGTAGCAAAATGATGGTTTCCATGCTGCCTGCAGTAAATATCTCCACGCAGACTGAAACTACAGCCCCGGCAAACAGTGAAGGTAAACACAATTTGCACATAAAGTGTTTGCTTGGGGGTTGTCTATGTCAGCACTCGCAGAGTTCTCCAGACCTGCCCACGTTCCATGTTCTTTCCACTATGCCTTGCAGAGATGCATTTTCTTATTATTATTCTTTCCACTTAATATATTAATACACTGTTTTTCAAGAAATACAAACTACGAGCTTTCTGCTCTGTGGGAGATTTATTATGTTTTGTTTTAAGGAATTGAGCTTGTTTTCCTTTCCAATGAGCACGCAAGTGTCCGGTCCCCACTTACCGACTAGAGAAGGTGATTAATTCTTCTGGTTTTATAGTCAGAAGTGAAACATCGTGGTCAGGCGATACATAACCACCCGGCGGCCTCGCTGGGGCTGAATTATCTGGCACAATGGAGCCTATAATTAGCAGGTGGAGACGATGCCGCACATGTAGCGTTAGAGGATTGCAGAGGGAGAGGTTGCAGGGCAACCAGGGGAAACAAGAGATTATGGCCAGGCAGTAAAAGAAAAAAAAAATAAAAATTAAGTGTTTTCATCTCTCCAGGATGCTTAGATCTGCATAATGCAAACTCAAATAAAGAAAACCTCCATCGATGTGGCAGAGTTTAACCACAGTGGAGTCTGCGGCGGTTGTACCACATAGCGCGGGGCACTGGCATAATTCCTGATGCTCCCTGCGGGTTGAGAACAAGGAGGATTCTTTCTCTTACCAGTTATGAGAGATTTGAAAGTGGGGGAAAAAACTCCAAAAACATATCTTTTATAGAGGTGCAGCTGAAATATAAATGAAACATACCCACTGGAGGGCCTGAAATCTTGGCGTGACTTCCAGAATTGGGTTGCAGAGTGTTTGAGGAAAAGCACTTTCTCCTACTAAATGCTTTTGGAGAAAGCATGAGAGAATAATCTTGTTTGCTGGTAAATGTGATTTCTTACTATTTTTTTTTTTTAGGTGTCTGACTCAGGCACTGTGAGGACCTGAGCAGAGGTTCCCAGTCTCTGGAAATTTGTGGTTCAAAAAGATCTTGTGAGGCATCAAAGCTGAACTTGAGTATCAGCTCATTAAAACCCCGGGTCTGGAGGTTTAATGTCACGATCTATTATCAACAAGGCGTCCTTCCCTGCTGCAGAAGGATCACACCACCCCTTGCAGGGCTTCAAGCAGCCCAGCCAGGGAAGTCTGTGGGGTGACACCCATCCCTCGTGCCCTTGATGGGCATCACAAGGATTTGGGGAGCAGCAGGACTAGGTGCAGCCCTGTTGGTTATAGCCATCAGCATGGTCCTGTCTATATTTACACACTCATGGGGTGGCATGTGTAAGGAGGTCCTTCTCCTCCCACACTGCTATGGCAAGGAAGGAAAAACAGCTTTTCCTACCCATGTCTTGACCTCGTGGGCAACTTCTTGCCCAAGCCCATGCTTCATGGCAACACTGTGCAGATCTCTGCTGCTTTGCTGGCTCTTTGGTTGGTGGCTCCAGCCTTCCTGAGCCTGACATGCCTGTGGAGATACACCCCTGATCCTGTGGCTCAGGAATAAATTGCAGCCAAGGAAGAGGCAGATGCTGCTGTTCGTGCTCTGGTAGCACATCTAACCACCCTGGCTGTCCTGGGCTTGACAAGCAGCTAAGAATGAGTCTCCAAAGTGAGACCATGAGCTCTTTGCAGAAGGGTTTGTCTCTTGGTGCATTGCCTGGTGAAGTCCTTCTGGAGGCTGGCTGGGCTGGGGCAGTGCCATGAACGCACCAGTTATGGGACAGTAACTGCTGCTTGGCCCAGCTGGCACAAACGGGGTAGACAGTGGGACCACATACTCAGCACCTTGGGCTTTTCATGGTACCTGGCCTTACAGCCTGTGTTTGACCGTGTTGGCTGAAGTGTGCTTGGGGCCAGGATCCATGCCAGGGCTGAAAGCGTAGTGATCTGGAGGGAAACGGGTCAGGGCACAGCACCCCTCAGGTGTGCTGGTGGGGAGCCCATCCTGGCAAGGAGGGGTGTAAGGACCCATTCCTGGAGTCACTTTGATTCCACTTTGGTTCTTCAGATGATGTTTGCTCCTCTGTGGGAGGCCAAGGATAAAGCTGCTCCAAGAACCAGACCCACGCATACATGGGGAGTGATACTCCGTAATACCTCTCACAAGCGTTCCTTTAGGAGGCATTGCCTGGATTACGTACAAGAATTAATAAATATCAAGCTGGATTTAAGAACACCCTTTGGTGCCAGGAATCGTGACTGCCTGCCCGAGCAGGAGGTGACGGCATCTGCCACCACCGCGGTGCATCTCCTCTGTGCATCCCACCAGGCTGAGCATGAGCTTTTTCTCCTCTTGCAAAGTCCTTGTTGGACTCTCCTGGGCCATTCTGGTGGCGGCACCGGTGTCACCACCGTGCCTGTGGCTTCGCAGGAGGGATGCAGGGTGCTGGAGCATGAGGATCTCCACAGCTGCTGACATTTGCCTTTGCTTTGTTAGTGCCGCTTCAGTGATTAGTGGGCTGCACCCATACAAATGAGAAAGGCCGGGCCGTTGGGGTTCCCCCCCCCATGGCAAAGCCGGCAGCAGTTTGGGGAATTTCAGCCATAAATCTTGTGCGATTCGAGGGGCAGGGCTGTGGGAGGAAGATGGGGACTCGGCTTGTCAGGGGAGCTTTTGCATTTTCCCTTCGTCAGCATGAGCGAATGTTGAGCAGGGCAAATCCTCTCCTGCCAGAAGAAGCCGAGCAAGACCTTATTTGTGAATATATGAATAGAGGTTTTGCAAATAGTGCATCTGAATTTCTGAATGATCCCACACCGACAGGTGGGAACGAACTCTGTAATTTTATTGTGTTAGTTTTAGTAGGTCAGACATACACATGCCAAGTCAAAATGACCTAGAAAACCTTTCTAGGTCAAACTATTGCTTGAAAAGTTGTCTTTTTTGAGGGCAAGGCCATAAGATTTCATGCTTACTCTGACAGATTTTCCTTCTAACACTGCAATACGAGTCTTCGGGACGTGGCAGAGAATTTGTCATCTCCTGCAGCAAGAATCATAGAATGATAGAATGGTTAGAGTTGGAAGTTGGAAGGGACCTTAAAGATCATCCAGTTCCAACCTCCTGCCCTGGGCGGGGACACCTCCCACCAGACCAGGTTGCTCCAAGCCCCCTCCAACCTGGCCTTGAACCCCTCCAGGGATGGGGCAGCCACAGCTTCTCTGGGCAACCTGGGCCAGGCTCTCACCACCCTCACACCAAAGAAGTTCTTCCCCACATCTCATCTCAATCTCCCCCCTTTCAGAGTCAAACCTTCCCCCTCATCCTATGGTTCCCCTTCCTGACCAAGAGTCCCTTCTCATCTCTTCTGGAGCCCGTTTAGATACTGAAAGGCTGATATAAAATCTCCCCAGAGCCTTCTCTTCTCCAGGCTGAAAAAGAGAAGCCAGAATGAAACATCTAGAAGGGGGATACTAGTTTCATAATGTAACTATGCCTTTTCTGGCCACCTCTCTTGTCCGGAGACGGTATATTTCATACCCAGCAGCCAAGATTTTAGGCTAGAAGTTGCTACCCTGATTGTAGGAACACCTTGCTGTTCCCAGCGGTGCCAGAACCTGCCCCCAGCTCCTGGGTCTGGCAGCAACCGGCACCTGCAGCCAACCTTTGGAAGCCTATCCCGTAATTAGACGGGAAGTTACCTCTCAGAAGGAACTTTTTCTCCCCTTAAGAGGCTCAGAGGAGGCTCATGAGCTGGCACAGGATGGCTCTCTTCACCAGAGAGATGGGATGGGGTAGAGCTCTGCCACCTCGGGAGTCACGGGGCATGGGTGGACTTGGAAGGACCAAGGCTGGAAGGTCCCAGGACCTTCGTGTTGTCATCCTGCAGCTTTTGCCTGCTCTGTTAAGGCTGCTGCAGTCTGAGCGGACGCAGCTTTTGTGCTGTTAGAAGAAGTCCGAATTTCTAATAAAAGCCAGGCTGCTCTTGGGGGTTCCTTCATATTTCCGAGTGCAAACGTAACTGGGACTCCAACGAGAAGTGAGAAGGGGCTACCTCCCACCCCTGCATAGTTCTGGATGGACTGAAACGTTTTTATCCCGTGGGGCTTGTGGCGATGCTGTGTGGTGTGGCTGGAGGAGGACGTAGGGTTGGCGTTGGGCTGGATGGAGCCCAGCATTTAGGCGGGACACGCACAGAATGCGGGATGAGACGGCGGCATCCTTGGGGGTACCCGAGCAGGAGTCCCGCATCCCAGCCCCGGCCAAAGGCGAGCAGCACCTCCATGTGCTGTTGGCACATCACTTCGTGCTTTGCTCTCTTGGAAGGGTGGCCATGCCCTTGATTGGCATCCCAAACCCAAGGGAGCTGGGTGGGGGACCTCCTTTCTGCTTGCCCAAGCCAGGCACAGCTCACCCCACAAGCAGGGCTCAGCGTGGGGAGCATCCCGGGGGGCTCCTGCCTGTGTCCTGCAATGCTCCAACCCAAACCCCCCAGGTTCCAAACGGTTTGCTCAGCCCAGCCCTGACCTACTTGAAGAGTAGCTTTTGCCGTCCCAGGAAAGCGGGTGACGGGAGGCTGCGGTGCCTTCTGAACAATTACAGCTCACAGCAGTCCAAATGAAAATGTTTGTTGAAAACAACATGTGCATAATTAAGGCTTAATGAGCCCTTGTCTGTTTGGAATCTGCAATTAGATTTATAATAGAAAATACTACCAAATGCCAAATAGCTTTAAAAGGAGCTGAGATAAAAGATAATTTCGCTGCAAATCTATAGTAATACTGTAATTCAATGAGCTGGAAGTGGCACAGAGAAAAGGCTGTAAAAGCTTTGGACAAGTTTGTATTGTGCCTGTTTATCTTATCTGCCCATTTCCCTATCTGTAAAGCTGTCAGTCTTGCTTTTAACTGCTTGGAAAAAGGCAGGACTTTGGTAAAATCAGGAAGACTCCCTTTGTTTATTTTTTATTTAAGTCATTAATTAGTCGGGCAATTTTTCTGGCTGCTTTGTCTCTTTCTCATCAGCAGGCTTTAAACTTCTTGTTAGGGTTAATAATAGTAATAAAAATAATAACAATAGTAATAATAATATCTCTATTCAATTATTTACAGTGAGGCGGGGGTATAATAATAATCATCAGAGGTGCCTCTTTCTGATTAGTTCCATTAATTTTAATGAGTTTTCAGCTGTCTTTTGAAGACATTGAGAGTTTTCAGCGCTAAGGTGTGTATTTTAACAAGTAAACCTGAGGCCAGTTTGGCTGCAGGAGGTGACAAATTCTTGCCCAAAGGAAAAAGAGTTACACGGCAGTAAAATTTGCTGGAAAGATTAATAAGGTGCACAGAGAGAGGTCAGGGGAAAAAAAGAAAAAAAGGAAAGAACTGAAACTAGAAGTCCTGGGGAGGGATGATTTGTTGATGTTGGGGTAGGGTGTATTTTGCTTCATCAGCAGAAGTTGAGGTTGGGAATGAAGTTTTTTGGGTAGGGTGGAGGTAGGGAGCCGGGGTGACGGGGACATTAGGATGACCAACCCCCTGGAAACACAGCCCCAGGTGGCTTTGTTTGACAAACCTCACTCAGCACTTCAGAGAACAGGGCCGTGCGAGGATGTGGTAACGCTGCCTGTGATTTTATTGCTCTGCGTGAAAGGTCGCTGAGCTTCAGCTTCTGTAAAACCAGGGTTTTGTTTTGGTTTTTTTTTACATGCCTGGAGTCTCCGGCATGGGAAGTACAATTTTTTTTCCAGTAAAAGGGCTTTTTCTGTGGAGGTCAGGGTTTTTAAGGTTTTTGGGGGTATTTCCCCCAGATGGCTCACTCAGCTTGTAGCCTCATCTAGCTGTGTGAGCCCCATCTCACAGCCTCCCCCCCTCACCTCCCAAAAAATGTCTCAAGGGCAAGTCCCCCAGTGATGAAAAATCCTGTGTTGCTCCTTTGCTTCCACCACTGGAGGGGATGGGGTGGTAGATGAGGAATGGGGAATGGGGTGGTAGTTGAGGTGATGTGGGTGGCAAGGGAGGTCCCCTGGGTGCAGCAAATGCTGCAGGAGTGTCTTGGGGGGCTCATTGCTTTTCTAAGAGGATAATTGCAATTTTTGTTAAAGGGCAGCATTATCAGCATAGTCAAATGTGTGCTGGAGGCCATGCTCTTTCTGGCGGAATAGTGATCTGAAAACTGGCCACCTTCAAGCCTAATTTCACCTGTCGTCAAGACAGATCAAGACTTTTGTCTGAAGAGTGAGGAGGTTTGGGTGAACTCCTTCTGCTCCTCAGTTTCAGCTCGGGGGTTTGGGCTCCCTAGAGTATCCTTCTCGTGGCGACTGAGTGTGCCAGGGTGAGCCCAACCTTGGCCTGTGTACGTCAAAATACGCACTGAGGTCTTGAGCGGTTCCCGTCGGTTCGGCTGTGGAGGGTCAGAAAGAATAACGGGGTTGTGGTGCTGGGAGGGTAAATTTGGCTTTGATATGGGGAGCTGTGTCCTGGATTATTCTTAGTTATTGGTTTGCAATAAACCTTCCTGACTCTCGCTAGGGTTAGGATCGTGTTAGGTGACGTAAAATCACTTACATAAGACGCATGTGCAGTCTGTGACTTAAATAAGACAGGGAAAAATGCCAAGTGTGATACAGCTGTATGAAAATTGGGAGGTGAACACGCTCCCAGACTTCAGGACATAATTTCAGAAATTCCTATCAGGTTTGGAGTTTGGGTTGGTTTTTTTTATCTTTACGGGAGATCTGGCTTTACGTTAGGTTGCAGTTCGTTTGTTTGGTTGTTTGTTTGCTTAAAATCATGAACACGTCCAAAGATCTGAGCTCAAACTGTGAAAAGGATTGTACTTTGTCAGCCCAATTTTTCTGCAAGTCATGCCGTGCACCGCTGCAGGAGTTGTTTACATACACAGTTGAGAACAGAACCACAGAAGGGCAGGTTTTCACCGGTGCCAAACATTTATGTGTTGGAAACTATTCTCTAAATGACTGTCGTGGAAGCTCTCTGATCTCCCCCCTCCTCCTGACTAGCTGGTTTTGCATAACATTCCCCGTTCTCACCAAAGTTGTCTGGAAAATCGATTCTTCTTCTCCCTTATGCTTTGCAACGGAAGAAAGACGACCTGATCTTCAATTCTGGGGGATGGGAGTGGGGTTTGGGGGGGTGTCAGAGATGTGTTTTAGTTCCTGTTAGTGGGGAAAAGCTTCAAATGATGGAAATGCTTAGCAAAATACTCAGCTGTGCTGGCAGGTGAAGGGTGTGTGCTCTGGGCCGGGCTTCGGATGGACTTTGCTGATGGAACAGGGGCTGGAGAGAGAATTAAAGCTACTCTTTTTTCTTCTGGCCTGGCGATTGAGTAGCACCTGGGGGTTTTGTGAGTTACTGGAGTGAGTTAGGAGATACTTAGGAGCCAGGTTGTCAAGCTGTACAGCTGTCAGCAAGGCACCGGGATACATTTAAGACCATAATACATGATCTTAAAAAGTTTACAGCTTTAAGCAATCTTGGCATCGCCCCGCTGACAGCTCTGCCACGCGCGCTGCTCTGCTGATTTATTTATTTACTTTGCAGTTGAGAGAAGATAAATAGTGATTTCCAAAATTATTCCCATACGTCAGAGTCCAGGTAACAGCAGCTCCTGGCTTCCTGGCTCACGCCCAGGAATTGCTTTTATTATTCCATCCATTGCTTGGATCCCATCCGGGCTGTTGGCTCCCAGCCCCGCACTGGGATGTGGGTCCAAACATCACTCCCTGGGGCAGGGACACAACATCACAGGATGGGAAAACTTTCTGGCTTTAAAGTTTCTTTCTCCCTGAGCGCTCCCTTGCTTCCTTGGCTGTTTTGGTGCCAGTGACCCCTCTCCAGTGCTACCTCTGGTTGGGGCAAGGGCTGTTGTTCTCCCATCGAAATCAGCATCTCCACAACAGGCTTCCAGAGCAGAGCCACGCTGGCAGCTGCTTCTGAGGCAGGCAGGTAGAAGCTCTATTTTTATCTCACCCCTGAGGTTTTATCTTGGAAAAAAAAAAATAAACAAAACCAAAAAAACCAACCCAATGTTTCTAGGTGCCTTTGACGCTGGCACCGTTCCTTGCACGGAGCCTCCACAGCTTCTTTTAGATCTTTGTACATTTTCTGCCTGTCTTAGTTTCCTGTGAATTACAAGCGTTACTGCTGGAGCAGGCGGCACAGTTCAGTCTCATTATCGCTTACTGTATTTGTTTCTGACTTCTCTACACACCAGCCCGGTGCCAGGAAAAGCGCTGCATTCAATTACCTTCCTCCCTTCCCNTTTATAATTAGTATTATTATTATTGCAGATAAACTCCTCGAGCACCTGCGTACGTGTGATAAACAACGCCGGATGTGCTCGTTGTTTGGTTTCAGAAAGGAAGTGATGTGCGTGCCCCAGCTTTGCAGCTCCATCGGGGCGATCGTATCTTGCAAAATAAACAGCATTGAGCCTGGGTCAGGGGATGGGCTGGAGAGGTCCTGGGTGAAAGCAGGGCTGTGCTGGGAGAGTGGGTGGCAGGAGGCGCTCCTCACCTCCCAGGCAGCCTGTTTTCCTCACCCAAACTTTGGGAGGAATCAGAAAGGGTTCGGCCTGGCAAAAGCTGCAGCTCTGGAGGGTGAGGATGGAGATATCCTGGACACCCGCTGCTCAAAGGACCACAGCACACCTTTTCCTTGGGCTGCTCAGAAGCATGAAACCTAAAAACTAAACAGTCATTTGAAAACAGAACCACAAAATTGTGGAATGGTTTGGGTTGGAAGGGATTTTAAAGACCATCCAGTCCCACCCCCTGCCCTGGGCAGAGACACCTCCCCCCAGACCAGGTTGCTCCAAGCCCCCTCCAACCTGGCCTTGAACCCCTCCAGGGATGGGGCAGCCACAGCTTCTCTGGGCTGTTCATTGGTACCTCATTTACATGGGCTGGAAATGCAGAACAAGCTAACGGTTATTAATAATCACCTGTATGATGGACAATCCTCCAGATTCAGTCTGGAGAAGGAGTAGCTTTCTTCCTGAGATCTCATCTCAGTCTCCCGTCTTTCAGAGTCAAACCCTTCCCTCTCGTCCTAGGGCTCCCCTCCCTGATCAATAGTCCCTCCCCATCTCTCCTGGAGCCCCTTTAGGGACTGGAAGGGGCTCTAAGGTCTCCCTGGAGCCTTCTCTTCTCCAGGCTGAACCCCCCCAACTCTCTCAGCCTGTCCTCACAGCAGAGGGGCTCCAGCCCTCCCAGCATCTCGATGGCCCCGCTCCAACAGGTCCATGTCCTTCCTGTGCTGAGAACTCCAGAGCTCTAGGTGGGGTCTCATGAGAACAGAGCAGAGGAGCAAAATCCCCTCCTCTACCTGCTGGCCACGCTGCTGGGGACGCAGCCCAGGATGGGGTTGGCTTTCTGGTCTCCAGGGCACGTTGCCAGCTCATGTTGAGCTTCTCATCTACCAACAGCCCCAAGTCCTTGTCCTCAGGGCTGCTCTCCAGCCATTCTCCTCCCAGCCTCTATTTGTCCCTGGGATTGCCATGTCCCAGGTGCAAGGACCTTGCACTTGGCTTGGTTGAATTTCATGAGGTTCTCACAGATCCACCTCTCCTGCCTGTCCAGGTAATAATCAAAGTGGGTTTGATCAGGATCTCTCCTCAGGAGGAAAACCTGCTAAGCTGACAAAACCCACCCCCTCCTCCACGAACAGCAGAGCTTGGAGGGAGTTTGGCCTTTAAATTAACAACACGTTCTTTGAGCACCATTCGTCCTCCTTTCCGCGGCTGGGGAAGAAGAGGAGGCTGGATGGAGGATTAGTTGGTCTGTGCTACTTTCCCTTCTCTTCGGAGTTGCATGTGAAAGGGTTAAGTGGAATTTTGATCTCGGCAATATTTTCATGCTTATACGTTCTGTTTCTCATTTCCATGACAAAGATGGTAGGAAGAGCAGAATAAGGTACAGAATTTGCAGAGCAATTTTAAGACTGTAATGAGAACAGAAAATAGTAGGGAGAGAAGAATTGTAATTAGAATATGAAATGGGAAAAAAAATTAATCTATTTCCATGTCAGTCTTAAGACTAAATTCTGCTGCTCCCTGTAGCTTTCAGTGGACGTATTTTTTTGTGTGTGTATGTGAAGAGTTTAAACTCCTTTGCAGGCTCTGAAAGGTCCAGGTAAATGGGTTTAAGCCCTCATTCCCTCCCCCAAATAATGTAATAACAATAATTTTGTGTGGAGCATTCACATAAAACCAGCCAGTCTCTTAGATAAGTGAATGCTGTCACTTGAACAGTGGTGGCATTCAAGATCTCTCCAGCCTCAAGCACAGGAGAATGAAGGGGGGTCCTGGAGATGCTCTTGGGGTGGAGGTCCATGTAGCTGCCTGGGTAAGGCTCCCGTGATCACATAGGACAGAAACACCCAAGTACTGCCTGGTGGGAGGGACATCTCTGTGTCACAAGCCCCTGATCAAAGCCTTGGCCCAGCAGATGAGGTTCCACAGTACCTGGTCCAGCCAAGTATCTCTGGATGGAGATCCCGCAGCCTCGTGGCCTAATTTTTGACCATCCAAATGCTTTTCATAGAATCATAGGATGGTTTGGGTTGGAAGGAACCTTAAAGCCTACCCCCTGCCCTGGGCAGGGACACCTCCCCCGAGACCAGGTTGCTCCAAGCCCCCTCCAACCTGGCCTTGAACCCCTCCAGGGATAGGGCAGCCACAACTTCTCTTTCCTAAGATCTGAGGAGATTGCATCTACCCACAGAGCTTCCAGCAGCCAAAGGTCAGGGTCACCTTGAGCTCAGTGGTTTGGATTTACTCTTCCCGTCTAATTTGCCCAATTGCTATTTTGGATCCTTCTAGGCCACAGCATCCTGCAGCAAGAGGTTTTGCTGTTGGGCCCCTGTGAGGAACTTCTCTGTTGGGTGTTTAATGCCCCTAGCTAATGATTTCAGTGTCTGCCTCCTCGGTTTCAGGCTATGAGAACCGGAGAAAACCTCTTCCCCATTCTCAACTCGTGGCTTCATGTACACCTCTGTTGAGTCCCGCGATATTTATCTTTTCCTCATCATTCCACACCCTGGATCCTCCCTGCTATTGCCTGCTCTCCGCCTCCTGACCATGCAGATTGTAAAATAGTGACTGCTCTACTATTCTTTATTCTTTTCCTAATCGCTTCCAGAGCTTGAATGGTGATTTTTGGCAGCTGCCTAGGACTGAGCAAAAGTTGGAAGTGAACTCTCCAGAACAAAAGCACGGTTTTTCTTCTGGGCAGTAACAGCCATTTTAACAGGCCCATTGTTGAGTCTGTATTGGTAGGATCGCTTTTCTCCAGTGCATTTCTTTGCATTTAGGGATATTAAGTTTAATCTGCCATTTCCTCTCCGCCACTTAGAACTGCGAGAGTCTTAATGCAAAGCCATTCAAAGTGGCTTTCAGGTTTGGCTGACCTGAATAATTTTTGTCTCATTAAGAAACTTGAATCCTTCAAGATCACTCATATTATGAACTGGATAGATTTTAGCGCAGGTGGATGGTGGTCCATGATCCTCCTCTTGCTAAAACCTAATGAGTACCTTTTCTCTGGCTGCGAGCAAGGACCTTCCCAGTTCTCCCACGATGAGTTGGGTTTGGGGTTTTTAGAACTTTTTACTGAGAACCCTGTGAGAAGTCCAGCCAGGGAGATCCTGTCACCTCTTCTGAAGCATGAGTACCTTCAGCAAGACCTGAAGGGGGCTGCAAGGAACAACATCCCTTGTCTCAGGTCTTTCTCTGCTGCCTCGATGCTGCTTTCAGCATCTCCAGGTGGTTTCAGGCTGAGTAGGTCAGATCTGGTTTGGCACCTTCCCCTTTGTACCCCCCTTTCGTTTCAGAGAGGGGGCAGTAAGCTGTGAATTGACATTGACATTGCTCTGGTGAGACCGCATCTGGAATATTGTGTCCAGTTCTGGGCCCCTCATTTCCAGAAGGACAGGGAACTGCTGGAGAGAGTCCAGGGCAGGGCTACAAAGATGATGAAGGGAGTGGAGCATCTCCCAGAGGAGCAAAGACTGAGGGAGCTGGGTCTCTTTAGCTTGGAGGAGAGGAGACTGAGGGGTCACCTCATGAATGTTCATAAATATATAAAGGGTGAGTGTCAGGAGGATGGAGCCAGGCTCTTCTCAGTGACAGGCAATGATAGGACAAGGGGCAATGGGTACAAGCTGGAACATAAGAGGTTCCACTTAAATATGAGAAAAAAACTTCTTCACAGTGAGGGTGAGGGACCACTGGAAGGGGCTGCCCAGAGAGGTTGTGGAGTCTCCTTCTCTGGAGACATTCCAAACCCGCCTGGACACGTTCCTGTGTGACCTGCTCTGGGTGTTCCTGCTCCGGCAGGGGGATTGCACTGGATGAGCTTTCAAGGTCCCTTCCAATCCCTGAGATTCTGTGACTCTGTGATTTGTGACCTTGCCTTGCTTCAGAGCCACTTGGCCACAGGGGTTCCTTGGATTTTTGTTGGTTTGCATTGTTTATTTTTTTCCTGCTGACCATCCCAGTGTGTGACCTGCTCAGGTGGGTCTTGTCAAGGGAGATGGTTCTGTTTAGGAACCACTGAGAACTCCTTCAGAAGTGGAAGTCAGTGCAGCCCATTCCTGTCTTTCCCCTCCCTGGGTTTTAGCCTCTGTTGTACCTCGATCAACCCTTGGCAGCACCAGCTCTGCAGCATCTTTCCTGCTTCTGCTGTGTGTGAGAAATAACCGTTATTAGGCTTTTATCCTATTTGTGAGTTGCTCTTAAAACAAATAAACCAACCAAACTGCTTTTTACGATATGGTTTTAACCCTGAAGGCTTCCTCTGATTTTACCCTCGGATAATACGTGAGAATATTGACTGCCTTCAGGGAAGGCAACCCCCGTGAAGCCCAGGTGACTTCTGCAGATGCTCAGCTGTGGGACCCGCTAAAGGATGTGCTGCCCCTGACACCTGCTGTGGTGTCGCGCTCTCTTTTAATGACATTAATCCCCAAGCAAATAGCAGCGCGTGGCCGGGGCGGGGCAGGCAGGATGGAGATGCAGAGCTTTCCTGGCAGGAGGGTCCTGGGGGGAGGTCGTAAATCTCGTGCTGAACTCTTGACCCTCTTTGACAGGATCAACGGAGGGGGCTATCCAAGCATTTCAGCGGACAAATAAATAATGCTAAGTAGATCACTTTGGGCCAGAGGTTGTGTAAAGACCTTAATGGGGGAAACTGCCGTTAAAGAGATTAAGCTAACCTCTGCGATGTATTCCCCAAAGCAGCGGGATGCCAAATTGCTCCTGTAGGAAATCTCAGCAGCGGCTCTCGCAGGCGGCAGCGCCGGCAGGGGCAGGGCTGGAGCAAGTATTTCACATCCCAGGGAAATAGCCCACACGCCGTGAGATATGGGACTGGCAAGGACGATTCCTCCAGTTTGGTGTGGTTGCTCCTGTAGGGATGAGAGTGGGGAGCAGGGCCGCCCCACGCTGTGCAGAAGCATCCTCGTGGGGATGTGGGGCTGGGAATGCCAGAAGGCAGTTGCAGCAGAATGTGGTTATTCCACCCAAATAATGCTTGCCAGATAAAAAATGAATTCTGGAAGAAAGTACTTCTGTAAAAGTCTCTAAATAAGAGTTATATTTCTGCGTGGTGGGTAAGGTGCCATCAGAGGCTAAATAAACCCCAGCATCACGTGGGCTACAATAATTTTCATTTTATTTTTTTTTTAATGGGGAATATTAGATATGGCATTGATTGTCTTATGTAAGTTTTCTTATAGAATCACAGAATGGTTAGAGTTGGAAGGGACCTTAAAGACCATCCAGTTCCAACCGCCCTGCCCTGGGCAGGGACACCTCCCACCAGACCAGGTTGCTCCAAGCCCCCTCCAACCTGGCCTTGAACCCCTCCAGGGATGGGGCAGCTACAGCTTCTCTGGGCAGCCTGGGCCAGGCTCTCACCACCCTCACACCAAAGAACTTCTTCCTCTTATCTCATCAAAGTCTCCCCTCTTTAAATTTAAAACCAGTCCCCCTTGTCCTATGGCTCCACTTCCCTGTATCCTGATTTTTATTCACTAAAAACTTGAAAGTATTCCTTGCATGGCATTATTCTGGGTCGCTCTAGGACATGATGCTAGTGGTGGCTGAGGTGTCCCTTGCTCCACACCGAAACCAGCTACATCCCAAGCATCTCGTGAAAGGTGATATCTCCAGGTGCACCAGGTCTGGAAATGAGGTGGTCACGGGTTGAGTGGGGACCCTCTGTCTGTGTCCTGGCACAGGGAAGCAAGTGCTTATAGCTCTGAGCAGCAGGAATCACTGGAAGCATCTCATTTGTTCGTCACAGGGTGTTTAATAGCTCTTCGATGGTGATGGCTTTTAGTTACCGCTGGATTTGCATTAAGAGGCCACTTTATAAAAAGCTCCAGATCCTCAGTGGGCTTGCAGTTAGGGTGCTCTGGTCTTGTAGTGCCAACAGTGAGCATTCAAATTTAGGTAGGACCCCTCAAAAAAAACCAACCCAAAACCCAGCCCAAAATGAAAAAACCCAAACCCACCCCACTTTAAAAAAATTAAAATAAAAGGAAATAAGAAGTTTGGAAGATTTTTGAGATCTTGCAGGTGTCATTGATGCCGTTCCTGGTATGAGCACTGCCAGCAGATTTCTTACAAAGTTTGAGGTTTTCATCTCAGACTTCCGACTCTCAGGAAAGCAAAGGATGTGATGAGACTTGTAATAAAATCCTGTGCACTGGCAGTGCCCTGCGTGAGAAAAGTAGCACCTTCTCCAAACCTCGGCAGAGGGTTGTGTTTCTTTCCACTGGGTCCTTCCCAGTTAACAAACATTCAGTCTCTGTGGTTGTGTGGAGCCGGGGATCCCCCAGCAACGGGGCTCTGGGGTCTGTCCCAGCTTCCAGCCCGCAGTTATTTTTCTTACTTGTTTTCATCTGCCCTAACGTGGGACCCGTCTGACCTCCAGGCACATTTACAGGTTTGAAGAATAGCGTCCTATCACAAAGGTAACAAGCCAAAGCCAGTCTGGCAAAGCAATAAAAATTTAAAATTTTTTTTAAAAAGTACTTCTTGGAGCATTGTCTGAATCCAGCCTGTGCTCAGCTCCCTGCCTGGGCTGGGGGATGCACAGCAGGGCCCTGCCTCCGGAGCTGCGGTGCCCACTACACCTCCCCAGGAAGAGCCATAGTAAAATAGTTGTATTTTTAAGCAAATTCTCCAGGGCATGGAGCGTGCCTTTGTTTCCGGAGTTGGTAGGAATTTGTGCAGTTTCCTCTGATTATTATTTTTAGTATTATTATTATTATTTCTAATTGGGTGAGTAGAGACGTTTCTGTACTGAGCATGTTACGTGAGGCAGATTTGAATCGGGATTTGGCAAAGTAGGGCTTTATGGGTTGCTTTCAAAAGTAGAGGTCCTTGTTTCTAGTTGTGCTTGCAGGCAAGCGTGGCTAATGTAAATCAGTGCAAGTTAGCAACAGGTCTGAGTCTCAGATGAAGGAAAAGCAATTAATCACCTCTTCCCGCCTCTCCTGGTTTCCAAACTTGGCTACACCAGGTTGGCCTTTTCCAGGTTTCCAGGAGAACGCCATGTCTTGGGTGGAAAGTTCTATGAGCAGAGTGATCCCAGCTTACCCCGGCTTCGTACTCATTTCATGCAGGAGATGGTGAGAATTAGCCACAGCTACTGATTTGTTTAATAGGCTGCTGCTATTAGCCAAAGGATAACAAAAATTAAATAATTACAAAACGATGATTAAGACACCTTCATGAGAGTATGTTCCCTTCAAATTAGGACTTGAAAATGACACCGGCTGCTCTGCACGTGCACATCATTCNCTGGAGCCTTCTGCAGGTTGAACCCCCCTCAACTCTCTCAGCCTGTCCTCCCAGCAGAGGGGCTCCATCCCTCCCAGCACCTCCGTGTCTTCTTCTAGCTCCATTCCAACAGGTCCGTGTCCTTCTGCTGTTGGTGGCCCCAGAGCTGGAGGCAGCACTGGGGAATGGGGTGTCTCCCCAGAGTGGGGCAGAGGGGCAGAATCCGCTCCCCCCCTTGCCCCACTGCTGTTGAAGAGTATGGGTTTGATTAGTTTGGGGGGGAGGCAGAGGGTGATGAATGGATGCGCCTGGGTCCAGAACCGCCTGGGAGGTTTGACACGCACCGGGAGTTAGAGCAAAGCGAAAAGGGAGGAAGCATTTGCAAACCAAAGGGAAATACTGAAACGTCTGTTTCTGCTTTAAATCTGCCTGGACTGATGGGGCTGGTTGTACGGAAATGCATTCTGTAGCAAAACAATAATGAGAAGAGGGAGAGCACATTCCTTACCTGCTCTACCTGGCTGGTGTATAAGTGGCAAATGTCTAATTGAAAAAATATGGTGATGGGAGAATTTCTAATAAATTTGCTTGCACCCTCATAGCCTGGAGGAGAGGGGGGGAAAAAATCCAATCAGCAGTGGGGAAGTTTCAAAGTTTCCATTGCATTTCAGTCTTGATTTTCAGGCTCACTGCTCAGGCTGGCAATCAGAGGCACAGTAATTTTGAAGGCAGGATTCATTACTGTTATTATGAAGGCATCAAGGGCAGAAGGAAGTGTGGAGCACAGGTAGGGAAATAGTAAAAAGCCATAAAAAAAAATAAAAATTCAATCCTGCCCTGGATCTCCCGTGGAAAGGCCCTTTTTGTTTTCTGAACGTAGGTTTCCAGGTGACTTTTGTTTTCTGGACAAGAGCTGTTTCAAACAGGTCTTTATGTAGGTCTGCAAAATACCGTGCTGGAGGAGGACAAAAGTAAGGTGTGTGTTTGCAAGGAAAGGGGATGGATGGATGAAGGGATGGATGGATGGTTGGAGGAATGAGTGGACATGTATCATCTGTGTACTTAAACCTCTCCAAGGGGCAAAACTTTGACTTTGGAAAGAGCTCTTCTTCTCCTGATGTGGAAGTAAATATTTCTGTGGTGCAAATTCCTGGTTGGTTCCAGGTGTGAACAGAAGTCTCTCCTCACTGGAAGACTTTCTCTCTCTTCAGGAAAGTTGAAAGTTACTGGAAAGCTCACCTGCCCCATCTCCCTGGAGTCTCCAGATGCAATAGCTTGTCAGCATCCCTCTGATGACTTTTTGGTAGAGTGCTTCTAAAAGGAGCTCAGGAGTGGGAACCCAGGACCATAATTTTTGCCTCTTCCAAAAATTTTGACTGACCACCACCGCCCCCCAAACCATGTTGCTGCCCACACCAAAGTCAGAGACCAGCTCCTCCCGCACAGCCAAAGTCCTGCTGGACTAAGCATCTCCTCCAACCTGTCCCACCAAAACTCTTCAGCAATTTCAGCCTCTGCCCTGGCTCGGTAGAGGGTATTTCAGCCGAAGAGCTGATGGAGTCTCCATGCTCTAGCTGGAACCGCGTTAGCAGGAGCCAGCTATGACAGCGTTGTTTTACAGGGGGAGGGAAATTGAGTTTAAAGTGAGTAGCACCCAGCTGGCTGCTGGGAGAGCTGCTGGTCCTGGTGAGCCCGGAGGGCAGCTGATGCTGGCTGTATCCCACGCTCCTGCCTCACCGAGGGGTTTTATGAAACCCTGCGTCTGCGCAGAGATCCCCTGCCACCCTGCTGCGGCTGCTGCCGGTATTAGTTAATGAGTGTCACAACACCCGCTCTAATTTCCCTGCTTTTAATTGGTTTGCTCTGCTATCCCAGAGGATGGGTTTGGCAATTAGAGGGTGTCTGTGCACTCTGACGCCGAGCAGAGCCGCGTTACCGCCACTTGGCTTTACTAACTCCGCTCACTTTAATAGCTAATCCTGCAGCACTCCGAGAAATGGCAGTGTAATTAATAATCTGCGCTGAAAATCCTCACCTGGTTTTATTTGGATTTCTCTTTTATTGTACTTAATAGGGCCCATTTCTGTTAAGGCATAACTGGTGTCAGCTTCGTATCAGAGAGCAAGAGGACACGCAAGGGGTGAACAATCTTCAATTCATCATCCAGCTTGTAAGGGCAAGAGGGTTGGCTCTTCCCCTTGTTAAGTAGCTGGTGTCATTCACAGCTGGAACCTTCATCCTCGTCTCGGGAGTGTTTTATGGCATAGCCCATTTTATTGCCATAATTAATTCATGAACTTAGCCTCGAGAACTGCCCCAGCCATACTTTGAGCCGGAGACAATCCTGAAGGGCTTTGTTTTTCCCTTCAGCTGGAGTCAGAGCAAGTGAAAAGTTCCTGCTGTAGCTAATTAATGAGAAGAGTTTTGCAGGTCTCTGGGGCGGGGGGGGTTGTAGCCTAGTAAGTGGCTTAGCAGTTCAGAAGCGGGCGAAGGGGGTGGGCAAGAGCCGTGGCAACACGGACCAATGCATGGTCCTGCCTCTTGCCTAGCCCCGGAGGCAGAGTCCTGGGGAAGAGGATGAGGAGAGGGGGGGGGCCAGGGGAATTGTGCCTTCTGTCAGCCAGAGCTCACAAAGAGCAGCAGGAATGGAGAATGTCAGGATGGGGCATCAGTCTTTGTGCAGAGACCCCCTCTCAGACAGTCCTCAGTGACTTTCTGCATTTCTGGTGTTGGTCTTGCTTGGGCGGTTGGGGATCGTGTCTCCATCGGTGTCTAGGAGAGGACTGAATGGGACCTGCCCCATCTTGGAACTTTCCATCAACGGAAATTGGCTTTATAGAGCCCGTTGATTGATCTAGTGGGAATTTTAGTGACAGCTTCACTTGGGTGATCTCTGCTGCTGGGCAGATCTGTGGCTTTGCACAGGTTTGGTTTGTTTGAACTGGGGTGATTCATTCGGTACTTGGCTGAAAAATTAAGGTGAATGTGCTGTGTCCCCGTGGCCCACCACAGCCACCACAAGGTGTGTGTGCTCATAGACTCCTGGCAGTTTTAAAGGCTCAGCTCGGGATTTTCTCCCGGGAATCTTGGCGTGAAGAGCCAGGAAAGTGTTTGGGATGCGTGTAAACTTGGTGTGAAGATAATATTTCACTAACTCCAACATTTTTTT